>OVBJ01000111.1:0-105606 GCA_900406535.1 Noccaea bulbosa
TTAATTTGCAAAAAAAAATTAGTTCGCGGGTTTTTTTGCACAAAACCCAAAGATATACATTCTTTGAAGATCTTAGTTTAGCAAGATATATTACACATAAAGAACCCGTCAAGTTTCTTGACAGTTGTTTGGTTTTTTACCCAGGAGGATTGTTTTGATGCATATTTTGAATGTTGTGGAACACTCCCGGCATCGTGTTGTGAAACTGCCTCGCCGATACCGCCTGCAACGGTCTTGGCGCAGTCTGTAGTAGAAAACGAATAACAACCTCGTTTTTAACCATATGCACTAGCTTACAACAAAATGTCACTGAGTAGTTTGCATTGGGGTTGGAGATATGAAATTAGACGTACCATATGTTGAACTTGAAATCCTTCTTCTTGGCTTCCCTCGCCAATAATTCCAGATTGAGCCAGATGCTGCATAAATGAAGAAAATCAATGAAACAGAGCCAATCATGATCCAAGTTACACATAGTATCATCATCAGGGTGTGTATGATCTCATAGTCTATCAAATACCATAGGGTAAAGAAAAAGCTAACAGACCTTTGCTTTTTTACATGTATTGTTCACGCCAGTTCTCTTCTCCTTTCCGGTTTCAGCTTGCCCTAGACCACTCTCTGCATGTATGTTAAGTTCGGCTCCACTATGCTTCGATGTGGATCCATATTGATTTTCTTCTTCAAACCTACTGGGATGTTCGACTGTAGTACTCTTCATAGCACATCGTTTAAGAGCTTCTTTCATTGCAGATATGGCGACATCATAACTCTCTTGGGAAAGAGATCCTTCTTCTCCCAATATAACAGCTCTCCGGCAAAGATCATTGAGACGCCGGATATTACACTGCACAACCTCAAGGTCTCCGCTGATCTGATGCTTGTTTCTAGCCGCGTTCGTCCATCTCTGCAACACGTAGTTAACCGGAATGGTGAAAACACCAGACATTTGGAGAACAACGATCGCGTGCCTACAGAGATAACCCTTGTACTCGAAAGAACGGCAAGAGCAGTAAATATCAGACTTGGATTCATCCCAATCCACCAAATATTTCTGATCGTCTTCGAAATCCTTAACACTGTAACTCGTCCCTCCCTCGCTCTCCTTCGTAAGATGACAAGCAGCAGCACCAAGAATCTCTACCTGGAACTTCCTGAATATCTCATGAGTGTATACAAGCAACATCTGTTTCTCAAAAGGTGACGGAGATTTCAGCTCCGGTGCTTCATGCCAAGCATCAAAATCTGCTTTTGCTTCCTCTTCGTACCTATCTTCTAACATTACCCCATACCCTTCTAAAAACTCCTTAAGCGAAGTCTCACCTTGAACATACCTATCGAACAAACAACTTACGCTTTCCGAACGATAACGCGTTGATAACCCCGCAAATGTCACTCCCCTCATAAACGTAGGCGCCCAAAACTTACGTTCCTCATACAAAGACCTCATCCACTGAACATCTCTGAGATGAAACTTGTCTATCAACTTCAACCACCTCTTATCGAACTCCTCCTCGGACCATGACCTGTATATACATTTGAAAAACTTCTTCATGAAAGTGTCTTGCCACATGCTCCAATAGTCAAGATTCCGAGGAAGCCGTTCAAGAACATGCCACAAGCAATAGCAATGGCGAGTTTCCGGTAAGACCGCCGCCACTGCTGCTTTTAACGCATTGTTCTGATCAGTGAGCATGGCTTTTGGCGTTGAACCACCCATCGCCAGCAACCAAGACTGCATCAGCCAGACGTAAGTGTAAACTGTTTCATCTGCAACCAATCCACATCCAAGCAACACAGGTTGTACATGGTGATTGACTCCAACGAAAAGCACAATCGGAATCTTATATTTTCTCACGATGTAAGTCGTCTCAAGAGAAACCACATCACTGAAGCTCTTGTAATCTTCAATCCCTTTTGCATCAACCCAGAACACATTCCTCAGGAGATGATCTTCGCTGAAATCAACAGCGTAAAAGAATTTCGGATTCTCTTCCTGCATACGCGCGAGAAACTCAAGCAGGATTTGAGCATCACCGTTGCCGATCACTAGACGCCGTCCTTTATCATGCTGATTCCTCATGTAACCGTCTAGAAAATCGAGGTCGTGATAAGCGCTGAGATGTTTAGAAGCAGCCAACGGATTGTTCTTCTTCCGCCTGAGACGAGGATCGGATTTCACCGGCTCAGTGTTGTTTCTATGGCTCCGGAAGAAATGAGCTTGCTCCGGCAAAAGCTCGTGATTGTGCTCTTTGACGAAGCTGTAAACGTACCATTTCCCGTCCGGTCTTCGTTTGACGTGCATACTCGCTTTGCAGCCGATTTTAGGGGAAGCTCTAGGGTTAATCGCGTCGTCGGATTGCTGTTTGTTTCCGTAGCGTATGCAGGAGAATTTGGCGTCGATGAATTCCTTCGAAGCTCTCGATCTCCGACTGCTCAATTTCGCGGTTCCGAAACCAACTGATTTCGCGTAATCTTTGTAAAACGAATACGCATCTTCGTGAGTTTCAAACTCCATTGGAGACGACCTACAAGCTCGAATCCACACCGAAATTCGACACAGATCAGTGACTATAGCCCGCGAAAGAGATTGACTAGCATAGATCAAGAATCAATGTACCGATTCATCTTCACCAAAATGGTTTTTTTAGGAAGATCCGTAAAAATTATGATGGAGACATTAAACATCACAGAGAAGCCACCGAAAATGCGATATTGGGCTTCGTTTTTTTGTTTTCTCAGGCTTTAAATGGGCTTTCAGTTTGCTGGTATCGGTTTGCTTTTGCCGTCATTGTCAACAAGTAAATGTGTATGGAGATTTTGACTTGTGGTGAAAAACATAAGAAGAAAGAAAAAGTGAAAAGCAAAAGCAAAAAGTTCAAGAGCCGCAAGCTATAACAAATCATAATTTTTATAATTTGATTTTTATTTATTTTGTCCTGTCGGCAATTTGATTAGAAACTAAAATAAAATGAGAGGTATTTTTAACTATTTATTCATTCATTCATTCTGATGTACATTTATTTTTTTGGATTTTAACATCCGAAGAGTTTAAATGCGGTTTAAGGAATATTAAATTATGGAAGCGGTTGGCGATCGGTGTCGGCGACATTGAAAATACAATGGACCATTGGACCGTTGGGTTCGCGTGGCAAGAGTAGTAATAATGCTCCAAATAAGGAAGAAAATAAGCCAAAGGATTTGAAAACGCACATGTCTACGTAAAAATATATAGCCGTTGGGTTCAGGATTCTAAAAGAAGGCGAACTTTTTTTTCCCATCAGGGTTTTGTTGAGGCTGCATCCAACGGCTCATATTAACTAGCCGTTAATTTCTAAAAAAGAAAAACAATATCGTAAAAACAACATTTTTGTGTCGCGGACATATATCCGCTCTCGGCGTCTTCAAAATCTTTATTAATCTCTGCATTCCTTTTTTCGATTCCAACCTTTTTTTTTTTTCTTCTTTCTTTTATTCGATTTGGTTTCCATTGTGAGAGAAAGAAGATAAAGAAGCCGTTGAAGAGAGGTCGATTCTCTTTGGTGTTATGGAATTTAACTGCTGACACAGAGAGAGAGAGAGTATTCAATCGATTTTGCAGAGATTGTTGTGAAAGCGTAAGGTAAATTTTTTTTATGTCTTGTTCTTCTTGATCGGGTCTTGTCAAAATTGTCGAATTCGATCAAAGACTCAATTTTTTAATTACGATTCTACTTGGGTTTTGAACACCTGTTTCTGTGATTTTCCAGATAAAAATGGGTGGATCAGACGGACCTATGAATCTACAAGGTGCGTATAATCGGAATCAAACAAGAATCCTAAATTAACCGATCCATCTTTTTTGTTTGGTTTGATATACTAAAACGATTTTGCCAATTTTTTCGTAAAAGGGGGTCTACGTGGAGGACAGACAAGAAGAGCACTGAGTACCATAAACAAGAACATCATCGGAGCTCCGGTTTATCCTTGTGCTGTCAACAAGAGACCATTCACTGAGTAAGTTTTATTTACCTTCTTCTTTTGAATGAGTATGTATATGTATGTATCCACAGATCCTTAAAGAACCAATTTTTTCTGTTGTCTGATTTTCTATTTTCAGGAAAAATGGGATGTGTAACAAGATTCCACCTGTTCCTGTGCATCGACCAATCACTCGGTCAGTAAAATTTCATTGACTCTCTTCAGTGGTTTTATGCTTTAAGTGTGACAGTTGTATGATGAGTTTGGTTTATTCTTGATTTGATTTTCAGGAAGTTTGCTGCTCAATTAGCTGAGAACAACCCCCAAATCCAAAAGACGGTACCTTTTTATATTGAATATGGTGTTTGAATGCATGACATTGTTTTTGGGTCTCAAATCTCTCAACTGATTTATGTCTCTCTCTCTGTCGTTAGGAAACCAAGAAATCAGACTCGATTTCCTTGAACGAACCACTAGATAGAATCATAACAGATGTGGAAGAACAAGAAGAAGATGGAGACTTTAACGAGCCAATGTTTGTTCAACACACTGAAGCCATGCTTGAAGAGATTGACCGAATGGTAACAATAATAAAAATCCTTCTTTTCTCTAATATAAACACCAATGAGTTTTACTGAAATGACAAGTTTTCTTTTGTAACAGGAGGGGATTGAAATGGAAGATTCGAATGATATCGATGGAGAAGAGGAGTCTGTGATGGATATAGACAGCTGCGACAAGAAGAATCCTCTGGAAGTAGTCGAATACATTGACGACATATACAACTTTTACAAGAAAAATGAGGTAACTTTACTGTTCTGTTTCTGATTCAAGATCTTTGATTGTGATTGTGAAACTCATTCGATTGTTTTTTTTTTTTTTGTTTGCAGTGTCGTAGCTGCGTCCCGGTTAATTACATGGAGAATCAACCTGACATTAACGAGAGGATGAGAGGAATCTTAGTTGATTGGTTGATTGAGGTTAGTAGATGCAACTAAAAAAAAAAAAAACAGAGTTTGCTCTGTTTGCTCTGTTTACTCTGTTTTCGTTTGTTAGAGATAGTTTTAGCAAACTCTCACCATTGTTTTGACTGTGAAATTTTGTGAAGGTGCATTACAAGTTTGAGCTGATGGAAGAGACGCTTTACCTCACAATCAATCTCATCGACAGATTTCTCTCTGTTCATCATCAAATCGCAAGGAAAAAGCTTCAGCTTGTTGGTGTAACAGCCATGTTGCTTGCTTGCAAATACGAAGAAGTCTCTGTTCCTGTTGTTGATGATCTTATCCTGATCTCTGACAAGGCCTACGCTAGGAGAGAAGTTCTTGACATGGTAAAATATTTCACCCAATGATCTCAAATCTTAATGTCGATGAGCATTGTGTGATGTGTTTTGTCTGCTTGCAGGAGAAGTTAATGGCGAATACTCTGCAATTCAATTTCTGTCTCCCAACTCCGTATGTGTTCATGAGAAGGTTTCTCAAAGCTGCACAATCTGACAAAAAGGTTTGTATAATCATATCTTCTTCTCTCTTATATTAATCATATCAGTCAATCAGAATCATAACGTGTGAATGTTTTGTGTGTTTTCTCAGCTTGAGCTTCTGTCGTTCTTCATGATCGAGCTTTGCTTAGTGGAGTACGAGATGCTTCAGTACACTCCTTCTCAGTTAGCTGCTTCAGCGATCTACACTGCTCAATCCACACTTAGAGGATTCGAAGAATGGAACAAGACCTGCGAGTTTCACACTGGCTACAACGAAGAAAAGCTTCGGTAAGAACATCAAATTTTGAAGCTTTTATGAATATGATTTGAAGATCTCACTCATCAGAGGCTGAAATTTTTTTTTTGGTTTTGATGGTTAATTTTGACAGGGAATGTTCGAGAAAGATGGTTGCTTTCCATCACAAGGCAGGGACAGGGAAGCTAACCGGTGTTCACAGGAAATACAACACGTCCAGATTTGGTTATGCTGCTAGGACCGAAGCAGCTGGGTTTCTTCTGCTGTAAACCAACCGGTTTAGGTCACTCGGAATCTATAATGACTTGACCAGCTTTTAACACCGAAGAAAGGGAGAGAGACGAGCACACATTAGTTTCATCAAAGTGGGAAAATTATGAACACTCTGTTCATTTTGTTTGTTTTCGAAACACCTGTTTTAACATTTTCACTCTCGTTCAATAAAAAGCATTACGTACTTGGAAATGCTATTTAGCTTCTTACAATCCAGCTTACAATCCAGAAAACGACACTTTAGGGTTCTTGATTTCGTTATATATCGTTCCTCTTTTCTCGTCAGGGATAAATAAATATGGTTGACGTTGACTTGCGTCAATGGAAAATTGATGTCTGAATCGAAAAGAAATTGTGATCCTTAAGCTCTGTTTGGTCTTGGTTGTGTGGTTGTATTTATCTTTTGCTCTGTTTTTGTTGTTATTTTCTCTGTTTTTCTCAAGTCTTTTGGTGTCTGGGACGTTTGGTTTGGATTTCTTTGATAGTGAACTATAAAAATTATCCTTAAAGGAAAATAAGTGTCTCTCAAAAAGATTTTAGGAAAAATAAAAAATTCGGTTGTCATCCATCTGATGAGTGTATTGTATATATAATGGGAAATCCATCTCTCCCAAATACATATGAAATCAAAATAAGAAAGAAAAAAATGAAGGGAAGAGGATGTGTTTATTTGGCAATAGTGTTGCTGCTAGTGCTTTTATCATCTTGATATAGAGAACAATGACCATATCAAAAAAAAAATTAAAAAATAATGAAAAGACAATGACCATTTCATTTACATGTTACTGTTTCAACTTTCAACAAACCACCCAAAATCACAAATTAACTTATATTAACTTATAAAACAAAACAATTTGAATGGATAGTATATGAACAACGAATTTTATTTTGGAAATATCTGTAACGATGAAATTGACTCTAATCGTCTACTACTAACGTCCATTGACGTCGGTGTCTTTGCTTATCAATAATGTTTGCTGCTCTTTATCTTCATCACAATTGGTGTGAGTCAACAAGCTGTAACCAAATATTCATATCCAAGACTAAAAAGGCTTAAAAACCATTAACGAAATTTTGCATAGTGCTCTGTTCTACAAGAGATGTGGGCATTCTCAAAACGACAATATCGAAAAAATGTTTCAAACATCTTAAGTAACCCAAAACACAGAACTAGTCCCTCTTTCTTTCTCTCCTCTGCATGTATCCTTGTTAAAGATTTTACTTACTATATACCCTAAATGCATAAACGACAAGCTGAAGATGGCTGATTCTCCATGACACTGCAGTGAGTCTGTCTTTGAGTCGAAGCTACATTTCGTGGGCTAACTAAACTATCTCCTCACAGGTGGCACGGCTCCTCTTCCTCCTGTTCCACGTCCAGTACCCTGAGCCTTTACAACATCAATAAAAACTCAATTAGTCACCTTGAATTTCCAAACATTATCATTCTTGAGGCTGTGTAAGCGAGGTGTAAACTTACTTTGGCTCGCATTGCAACAGCTCTTCCTCTCCCTACACCTATTGAAGAGCTCTTTCCCTGTATGCATTAACAAAGTAAACAAGATGATGTTTGTTACATAACATTTCCACGTTTATTAAAAGCACACATAGCTTTTGAGTACCTCTCATTATTAGCGTTTCAAGAAGAATACCTTGATTTTAGCATCTAATTAACCGCTTGAACATTGGAGCATTCTTCAGCATATCTGGTATGACTATAAACCTCTTCAAGATTTCACCAATAGTCACTCTTAAGAATGTAAATAAATAGTCAACAAGCAGATGTCAAAAGAAGTTTATATAACAGTACCTGACTTTGCTGCCTCTAATGAAGACATGCTCAAGCAATGATACTTTACCATCCTGTTTCCAGGAGCATTACGAAGAAACCATACGAGAATTCAAGATAAGAGCTTATAAGTTCTATATAAAAAAATATATGAATCTGAAATAAGGATAAATTCAAGATATCTGGAACACTTCAAGTTTATGATGATGAATGAAGAGATTGGATAAATTTATTCTATTTTTTTTCTAAATCTCATCCTTCTTATCCCAGTTTCTCTTATTATTATTCAATACATTCCATATTATGTTTACGATTTACAATCAGTTACCATTAAAATATTAAAAATTGATAATAATAAAAAATGAGAGGTAGTGTAAAGATAAGTTTTTTTTTTTTTTTTTCATTTGAAAACTTTTTATAAAACTTATGAAAGAATCTGGAAACACTTGTCCTTTTGTGAATGTGTCAAAAAACAGATTGTTATTCAAAGTTTAACATCTTACTAGATTACATCTAAAATATTAATATTTGGATTGATGAGATACTCTTTAAATTTAACATTTTGGTGTTCAGATTCAGTTAACCAAAATCCACTTCTGATAATTTCACTCAGATTCTTTAACTAGACGTGGTCTAGCTTCTTCATAGATTATCATTTCATGGCCATAATTAACTAAAGATTACATATAGAAAAGTAGTTAGTCAATGGAAGCCGAACATTACAGAAAGAGAAAAAAACCTATAAATACAAGCTAATACCATAAGCTGGCTAATCCACTTTACTAAAGGTTATACGAAGCTAAGCAAGTAAACAACCATAGAGAACACATGGAAGGAACAATCCGGTGCCCGGCCAACTACGTCCCGCTTACTCCGATCAGCTTTCTCGACAGAGCCGCCGTAGTCTTTGGCCGCAGAACCTCCATCGTGTATGGTGATATTCAGTACACGTGGCAGCAGACTCGTGACCGTTGCGTCCGCCTCGCCTCTGCTCTCTCCGACATCGGTCTCTCCCGCCACGACGTGGTTAGTGTGTAACGATTTTTAATGGTCACCATACAAAAAGTTTATTATTTAATTTTTTTAAAGTAAAAAAAAAAAACTATTTAATTAGGTTGCTGCATTGGGACCAAATGTTCCTGCGATATGTGAGCTGCATTTTGGAGCTCCGATGGCTGGAGCCGTACTTTGCGTGTTGAACACGCACTTCAATCCTCAGATGCTTGCGATGGCTCTAGAAAAAACTAAACCTAAAGTCTTCTTCGTTGACTCTGAATTCATCTCCGTCGCTGAACAATCTCTCAACCTCCTCACCGAGGAACAACGGCCTCTCATCATCACAATCACAGAAAATCCAGCCGAGAAATCAAAACACGTACTACACTACGAAGATTTTCTCTCCTCCGGAAACCCTAATTTCAAACCAATACGACCAATCCACGAATGCGATCCAATCGCGCTCAATTTCACGTCGGGAACAACATTGACCCCTAAATGCGTCGTCTATAGCCACCGCGGCGCGTATCTCAACGCAACCGCGGTTGGTGTTATAACCGAGATGAAACCAATGCCGGTTTATCTATGGACCGTTCCGATGTATCATTGTAGCGGGTGGTGTTCCGTTTGGACAGTCGCGGCTGTTGGTGGAGTCAACGTGTGTCTCAGGGAAGTCAACGACAAAGTTATATTTGATAGTGTCGTGAAGCACAAGGTAACTCATTTTGGTGGCTCGCCTGCGCTTCTCAACATGATCGCTAATGCACGGGACTTGGTCAGGAAGTCTTTCCCATGGACCGTTCAGGTTATGACCGGCGGATCCTCGCCGCCCCCTGAGGTAAACCTAATCGAGACATTTTAATTTTTTTAATACTTATTCGGTTTTGGATTGTATATGATATTAATTAATATACTTGAACGAACAGATCATTTTGAGACTCGAGAAACTAGGGTTTAAAGTGATGACAGCTTTCGGGAGCACGGAAGTGTATGGAGCAGGAACAACATGTCTATGGATGCCTGAGTGGGAGGCTCTACCTGAGGAAGAGAGTTTGAGGCTAAAGGCAAGACACGGTTTCAACCATTTTGCTATGGAAGCCGTCGATGTGGTGGACCCAAACACCATGAAACCGGTTCCACACGATGGAAAGACGATCGGGGAGATTGTTCTTCGAGGAAACACCGTCATGAGCGGTTACTTCAATGACAAGGAAGCCACAGAGGCTGCTTTTAGAGGCGGATGGTTTTGGAGTCGCGACATGGGTGTCATAGATCCTGATGGGTAAGTAAAATGAAATGAATCATATTCATGGCACTGGAATTAGAATACATAAAACTCTCTTAATTATCTAATGAAGTAATGATAATTAATGTTTTCTTCCACCTGGTAGGTACATCTATTTGAAAGATAGGTCACAAGATGTTATAATATGCGGCGGAGAAATCGTGGGGTCCACGGAGATCGAAGGGCTTCTGTATAGTCACCCGGCGGTTTATGAAGCAGCGGTGGTTGGCCGACCGGACGAAGCTTTAGGAGAGTCGATGTGTGCTTTCGTGAAGCTCAAGGAAGGAGTTGAAGCAAAAGAGGAAGAGATCATTGAGTTTTGTGTGAGAAAACTTGGGAACAAGAACAAGAAGATGGTTCCAAAGACAGTTGTCTTCTCGGATCTTCCTAAGACTTCTACTGGGAAGACTCAGAAGAATGTTCTGAAAAATATGGCTAAGAAAATGGGCTATGTGCCTATGTACAGTATTAAGCTGTGAAGTGAAGTCATGATTTCCAAACTAATAAAGCAAGATATTGAAAATACTCTAATTCTCTCGACCAACCAAATTGCATTTGTAATGGACTCTTACTCGGCATGTATTATTCTCTTGTTATTATTTTTAACAGAAAAAAAATGATATTACTTTTATATTTAGTTTGATAGTTTCATTGTAATTTGTAGCCTATTAGGTGATTATTTATGTTATACATGTGTTTTGTTGATTTAGAACAATGTTTCAAAACAAATATGTATGATGGTGATGATAAGACTATAAATAAAATGTTAAAAACTGAACAATGTTTCACAAGTTTTGCTAACTTTATTCATATTGTAAAAAAAGTGAATGAGTTATGTTGACTTGCTCCTTCAGCTGCTATTAAACTAAACCAGTCCAGATCAAAAATTCAACCGGAGGTAAATTGGAATGCTCTCAATCAGAAATGAATAGAGAATAAAAGTAAATGGGCTAACTATGAAGAAGACGGCCCAATAACTGTTTGAGAGGAATCCCGGTTAATTACATGGAGAATCAACCTGACATTAACGAGAGGATGAGAGGAATCCTTGTTGATTGGTTGATTGAGGTTAGTAGATTCAATAAAAAACAGAGTTTGCTCTGTTTTTGTTTGTTAGAGATAGTTTTAGCAAACTCTCACCATTGTTTTGACTGTGAAATTTTATGCAGGTGCATTACAAGTTTGAGCTTATGGAGGAGACGCTTTACCTCACAATCAATCTCATCGACAGGTTTCTCTCTGTTCACCATCAAATCGCAAGGAAAAAGCTTCAGCTTGTTGGTGTAACAGCTATGTTGCTTGCTTGCAAGTACGAAGAAGTCTCTGTTCCTGTTGTTGATGATCTTATACTGATCTCTGACAAAGCTTACACTCGGAGAGAAGTTCTTGACATGGTAAATCTTAAAGCTTTCACTAGATACATGGATGCTCTCAAATCTTAGTGTAGATTCCTCAATTGTGTGATGGGTTTTGTTTTGCTTGCAGGAGAAGTTAATGGCGAATACTCTGCAATTCAACTTCTGTCTACCAACTCCATATGTGTTCATGAGGAGGTTTCTCAAAGCAGCAGAATCTGACAAAAAGGTTTGTATAACTCTGCTCTCATGTCAATCAATCAGAATCATAAGGTGTGAAAGTTGATTTTTTTTTTTTTTTTTTTTTAATTTCNCAGCTTGAGCTTCTATCATTCTTCATGATCGAGCTTTGCTTAGTGGAGTACGAGATGCTTCAGTACGCTCCTTCTCAGCTAGCTGCTTCAGCGATCTACACTGCTCAATCTACACTTAAAGGATTCGAGGAGTGGAACAAGACCTGCGAGTTCCACACTGGCTACAATGAAGAAAAGCTTCGGTAAGAACACCAATTTATGAAGCTTTTATATGAATATGAGTTCAAGATCTCACTCATCACAGGCTGAGATTGTGTTTGTGGTTTTGATGGTTAATTTTCACAGGGAATGTTCGAGGAAGATGGTTGCTTTCCATCACAAGGCAGGGACAGGGAAGCTAACAGGTGTTCACAGAAAATACAACACGTCCAGATTTGGTTATGCTGCTAGGACCGAAGCAGCTGGGTTTCTTCTGCTGTAAACCTACCGGTTTAGGTCACTCGGAATCTACGGATGACTGAAGAAAGAGAGAGAAGAAGAGCAACATTAGTTGCATAATATTTGGAAATTTATGAACACTCTGTTCATTTGTTTGTTTTCGAAATATCGGTTTGACATATGACATTTTCATTCTCGTTTCTAAGGGAGAATAATAAAAAAGGTGAAAAACATTAAAATGCTCTTAACTTTTTACACTCCATTTTTGCATAGTGATTTGTTCATCTTGATATAGAGAACAACGACCATGTCAAATACAGTACATTTCATTGTTTTTACTTTGTATCCGAAATATAAAAGACCGCAATCATATGACATTATGGAGATTAATCAATGTCGAGGGACTAGTATTCACAAAAAGAACAAGAATTTTGATGTGCCAATAAGAAAAACAGAGAATTCTTCTTTTTCATAACTTATCTTTTACACCAGTATACATTAACCCTTTTTTAATTCATTAACTTATATTCCAAGACTAAAAATCCGAATCGTTTCGTATCTTAGGCACAGCTCTGAAAACATAAATTATATATCTCTCTAACAAGTGTAATTTATAAACTTCGGGAAGCATAAACTTAAAATATTTGGCTAAATTAGTGGATCGAATCAAAGTGATGTACTGTACATATGTATAAATATGCACATCTGTTTAGAAGAGAGATTTTAGAATATGTTGGTAATCTTTAACCCAAAAAAAAAAAAAAAAAAATGTNATGGTATGTGGATTCATTTCGAAGAAATATATAGTCTAAACATTAATCAAATCAATCACTCGCGTCCACTTACCGCACCATGTTTTCAGCAAAATAAAATAATAAGATACTCTTGAAGATTTGTGCTACTGGTTAGTTTGGATCTGCCATTGATGGCGCAGCTTCTGATCAGGTAGATTCCTTGGCTCCGACTGAAAATGCGTATTGATGTTTCCCAAAATTGGCTGCGTAATTTAAGACTTGACATTGATGATGCTAAAATAGTGTTTTGAAACATTCTGACATAACTATTGGTGATTTCTAGTACTCCGGATTTATCCAATTCCATTCCTCGAGTAAATCTACTAGATCATAGCTCTCATCAATCATGATTATGTCTATAAAGACGGAGGAAATGATGTTGATCCAAGTTTGGTTACGGTTGCTTCAGGCGTGATGGATGGATGGTGAACCAAACTGTGTGGTTGAAGTAAGTCTTCAGATTTTCTTCTACGGCTCTCGTGAATCTTGAAATCTTGGTATTGCTTTCTTCTTAGTTCCAGTATTCAGGTGTCTGGGCAAAACCTGAGAATCAGTGCATTGACGACAGTAAGGAGTATGCCCTTTGGCTTGTTAGAGTCTCATTCTTTGTTTGTTTGTTTTCTGCTGTATGTTCTTATCGTATGAGTATATGTTGTCCGCAGAGTTAGCGTCTAATACGAATGGGGACCTTCTCATGAATGCAAATGGAGGACTAAACCATATGAGATTTGGGGTCAGGCTGTTGTGTTTTTTCTCAATGTTTCTAAAGTTATATTCTGCTTATAAGTTCCAGGCTGATGCGTTTAACTATTTTAGAATGCAGATATATGTGATATGGTTGCTGTGGCTAGAATCATGAAGGCAACTTTGGTTCTTTCTTCACTTGACCACAGCTCATATTGGGCAGATGACAGGTTACTTCTTAACTTTACTATTGAAACCGCCTTACTTGTTAGGTACTCTGTAGATTTCATCTAATTAACGAAGTTAGATCCTATCTTTGTTATTATAAAACTAAAGCACTGCCATAGTTAGTCCATTGTAGCTGGCTTTTAGTTCAATTTGTAATCTGCTCTTTATCTGATTCCCTTATTCCACCATGTTTCTAGTGGCTTTAAGGATCTTTTTTGACTGGCAACACTTGATTGAGAAGTTGAAGGATGATATTCACATAGTCGAGATGCTTCCAACAGATCCTTTTGTTAAGACACCCCATATCATGGTCTAAGGTGAAGACTTATTTCGTGATTTTTGGTTGATTATTGTGGCCCTCGGTTCACTATTATGTGGATACAGGCTGTTTTCAAGAAGATCCTCTGTTTCGGTGTTATAGGGTTGGTTACTACAAGAAAGAAGTCCTTCCGTTGTTGAAACAGCATATATCGTAATATACTTAACTCACACTGATTCCCGGCTTGCCAACAACGACCTGCCTGATTCTGTACAAAAGAGCTGAAATATTCAGCTCCAGTTGAGGAACTGGGAAACGTTGCCGTTTCTAGAATGATCCATACCTTGCTCTTCATTTAAGGCAAATACCCTCCATCTATTAGTCACATCGTAAACTTTTTACAATTTTACATCAGACCAGTTTGATTGGATTGGTGTATAGCTCATCCGAATATTTCCCACTAGTTTGTAGTAGAAAGTTATATCATTTTGGTTACATCTTCTTTCTTCGATGCAGGATGAGCTTTGTGAAAAGCATTGTACTGTTTCGTTAGAGAACACTTCATATTATGTACACCACTATCAAATATCAATAGAGAAAATCTATATAAATATTACTGAAAAACGTTGCATTTGATACAAATTTCGAAACACAGAAACGAGACTTCGGTTCAAGCACAAGTGACAGACGCTAATTAGTGCAACATATATATATATATAAAAGATACTTAAATCTTATATATAATTAGAGAGTGCTCTCTCCATCTAAGATGTTCACATCAGCAAAACCATCATTAAATTATATTTAAAACACTTATTTAATATATGTCTATTCATATTTTTTCATATACAATTATATTTAAAACATAAAAAAATAAAACAAAACACACATATAAATTAAGTAATTACATATTTTAAAATATATGATAACTTGATACTAAAAATTAAACAAAGTTGCATTATAAGATCGCGAGAAAGAAATGAAATACTTCATTCAAAATAATATATAGTTAGATTTTACCAAAAAGTTATATGAATGATTTATCATTTTTAAATATGTGATAATGTGGTTGCATGTTAAAAAAGTAGAATATAATTTATTATATTGGAAAACTAATTAGAAATTAGGTTTACAATTTATTTACTTATATAGCATATATAAACTGAGCTATTTTATGTAAATTTTAAAATGAGCTATTATCAAGGGAGCTAGATATCTAAAGAGTTGTATATTATTTTGTACAATATTCAAGAGAATGTGATCTTAATATTGAAGAGTTTTACCGTCAAGACAAATTACTATAGTCTAAAGAAAATAAAAAGAAAAAAAGGTTAAACATGTTAAATTTTTCGAAAGAAAAACAGGAAGATGAAATGTGAATTTAACATATCGAGTATGTGCCAAATGTCTTGGTAAATAGTATGCCCACTAATTTTTGAAATATCTAAACAAACTAAGATATGATATTATATAGTTTTAAAAATACTTTTAAAATAAAATCAGAAAACAATTAACAAAAACTTGATATCGGTTTAGTCCCGGGCAACACGCGGGGTTATTTTATAGTTATCATAAATAAGAAAGGCCTTTTTCCCCTAGATCATAAAAGAAGGATGCTCCATAGATAGCCGTTGTTGCAGAGATTAAATTTCGCTGGCAATAATAATAAGACAATTAGTTGATAGCTAGATTAAGAACTTTAAATTTATAGAGAAAGGAGTACTTACGAAAAGATTCAAGTCGGGCTTTCTTTCATTAAAAAAAACGCCAGAACCGGCGTTCATTTACCAAAAGAGTACATAAAGCTGTTTGCAGGGGTCTGACAGTCGTCGCACAGCTGGTACACAATGCTTTAAGCAAATTCTGAAGTCTTCCAGTTGCATTCCTACAATCAATCCGAGGATCTATCTATTCACCTTCAGGTCCGTATAGAAGGTTAAGCTTGCGCAAGAGCTTATCAAAATCCTGTTTGCAATTTTCAAACTTTTCTGTAGTTACTGAGTTTTTCATCCCATATATGTTCTCAAAGGCTAGCACAGTCCAGCTGAGAACAGCAAAATAGCGATCAAACTATCAAACAGAACAAAAGAGAACGAAAAAATATGGTTTAGTGAGGCTAAACAAGCAACAACACAACAATGAATCTTTAAAAAGGAAAGAAAGACAAACTTAAACTTACTTGGTTTAGAAAAGTTCTTAGATCCTTATCACCAAAATAGGCTTGCATATATTGGACACGGGTAATGAGATAATTGTTATAATCTTTCAAAGTATTATATCTCTGAAGAATAACAAGAAATTACACAAATACAAAGTTAGAGCAATTAACAAAAAATACAAAGTCACAGAGATGAGTAATGATACAAATACCTGTGTAACACCATAGTTTATCAAACTTGACTCAAAAGCATGCTTCTTCAAATTGACCGAGTTCAATATGTTCAAGGTTTCAACACAAGTACAAAGAGGGGTCTCGTGCAAATCTCTTGCAAATCTTCAAAATCGGTATGGCATAGTTGAAAACGCCCAGGCACTACAATGAATGACAACATCTCCATCTTTATCATTGATAATATTGATAATAGGCACCATATACATATCATTGCTAGTACTGAAGGCAACAAAAATATCACTACAAAAGCAAACAAAAACAAATTTAATAGACATAATAAATACAGATCTAAGCATAAAACGTTAAAAAAAAACACAATTCACCTTTGTAAATTCGGATTCCCATTTCCATACAGCATGATGGTGTTATCAGCTAATGCAAGATCAATATTGTTCACCGTGTATTCATTGGCCAAAAACGCATTGTCATCCCTAATCCTGGAGCAATAGCTGCTCTTCATCACAGCCCCAAATGCGTTCATGTAAAAATTTGCAGCAATAGTAACCAAATTTGCAGCAATAGTAACCATATGGTTTATACATATCGGGTGGGTCGCGAGAGTGGGTGGGTGTATTCAAAGTTTTCAGTCGTTCCTTTAACCTTTAAATGATGTTATGACCTGGATACCTATGAGTGCAATGTAGTAGAACAAATCAAATCAATCATAGTATTTTGTAAACAATTAGTAATTTGAGAAATTAGTGTGTTTTTTTGTTATCAAAGGCAATTTGAGAAATGTTACAGCTAGAAATCAATACCCAGATTTGAGTTTTTTTTTTTAGTGTGGGTCTCTATTTCTAATCTCGATTAAGAGACACACATTGCTATGTAATCTCCATACCCAAAATGAAAAGAAAAACTAATGAAAGAGATCAAAGCAGTCTTAGCCATCTTTTTTTTTTTCAATTTCGGGACGAAATTAAAGGAAAAAGAGTATGCAAATTTGATGATGAATGAATGAAATATAAATTTATTCTATTTTGAGATTAAATATCCCACTTATTTAATCTCATTCATTATTATTTCATCAATTCTATATAATTTTTACCATTTACAAGTCTTTTACCATTTAAATATTTTTTAAAAAAATAGAAGATAAGAATTAGTGTAAGACGAGTGTTTTAGAATCTGGAGACATTTGTTTTTTTGTAAATGTGTCAATTTTTGTTTGTTATTTACAGTTTCATATTTAATTAAATTAATCTAAATATTGATGAGACACACTCTTCCAGTATATATATACTGGATCTTGCATTTTACCTTTTTGTTTCGTAAGGTTTCTAACTTTCTATATATATAGACAACGCTTCGATGATTAATTCTGCCAGGTGCTCAGATTCAGTGAACCAAAATCCACTTGTGTAGTTCACTCAGATTCTCTAACTATACGTGGCCTAGCTTCTTCATAGATTCTCATTTAATGGTCAAGCAGACTGGTGACCATAATAATTAACTAAAGATTACATTAGTTAATCAATGGAAGCCGAACGTTACATAAAGAAAAATACAATATAAATTTTGCGTATAAATACAAGCTAAGACCATAAGCGAGCCAATCCACTTTACTAAAGGTTATACGAAGCTAAGCAAGTAAACAACCATAGAGAACACATGGAAGGAACAATCCGGTGCCCGGCCAACTACGTCCCGCTTACTCCGATCAGCTTTCTCGACAGAGCCGCCGTAGTCTTAATTTGGCCGCAGAACCTCCATCGTGTATGGTGATATTCAGTACACGTGGCACCAAACTCGTGACCGTTGTGTCCGCCTCGCCTCTGCTCTCTCCGACATCGGTCTCTCCCACCACGACGTGGTTAGTGAGTAACGATTTTTATTGGTGGTCATACAAAAACTTTTTTTTGTTTTTTTTTTGTTAAAACAAAATATTTAATTAGGTAGCTGCATTGGGACCAAATGTTCCTGCGATATGTGAGCTGCATTTTGGAGCTCCGATGGCTGGAGCAGTACTTTGCGTGTTGAACACGCACTTCGATCCTCAGATGGCGCTAGAAAAAACTAAACCTAAAGTCTTCTTCGTTGACTCTGAACTAATGCCGGTTTATCTATGGACCGTCGTGATGTATCATTGTAGCGGGTGGTGTTCTGTTTGGACAGTCGCGGCTTTTGGTGGAGTCAACGTGTGCCTCAGGGAAGTCAACGACAAAGTTATATTTGATAGTGTCGTGAAGCACAAGGTAACTCATTTTGGTGGCTCGCCTGCGCTTCTCAACATGATCACCAATGCATGGGACTTGGTCAGGAAGTCTTTCCCATGGACCGTTCAGGTTATGACCGGCGGATCCTCGCCGCCTCCTGAGGTAAACCTAATCGAGATATTTTAAATTTTTAATACTTATTCGATCGGTTTTGGTTTGTTGTATATGATATTAATATACTTGGACGAACAGATCATTTTGAGACTCGAGAAACTAGGGTTTAAAGTGATGACAGCTTTCGGGAGCACGGAAGTGTATGGAGCAGGAACGACATGTTTATGGATGCCTGAATGGGAGGCTCTACCTGAGGAAGAGAGTTTGAGGCTAAAGGCAAGACACGGTCTCAACCATTTTGCTATGGAAGCCGTCGATGTGGTGGACCCAAACACCATGAAACCGGTTCCATACGATGGAAAGCGGTTACTTCAATGACAAGGAAGCCACGGAGGCTGCTTTTCGAGGCGGATGGTTTTGGAGTCGGGACATGGGTGTCATAGATCCTGATGGGGTAAGTAAAATGAAATGAATCATATTCTTTGAATTTTGTATATATAACCCTTCGTTCTCTAATGATCATAAATGTTTTCTTCCACCTGGTAGGTACATCTATTTGAAAGATAGGTCACAAGATGTTATAATATGCGGCGGAGAAATTGTGGGGTCCACGGAGATCGAAGGGCTTCTCTATAGTCACCCGGCGGTTTATGAAGCAGCTGTGGTTGGACGACCGGATGAAGCTTTAGGAGAGTCGATGTGTGCTTTCGTGAAGCTCAAGGAAGGAGCTGAAGCGAAAGAGGAAGAGATTATTGAGTTTTGTGAGAGAAAGCTTGTGAACAAGGACATGAAGATTGTTCCAAAGACAGTTGTATTCTCGGATCTTCCTAAGACTTCTACTGGGAAGACTCAGAAGAATGTTCTGAAAGATATGGCTAAGAAAATGGGCTATGTGCCTATGTACCGTATCAAGCTGTGAAAGTGAAGTGATGATTTATCAAATGTTATAAACTTACAAATATCTTTCACTAGTTTTGCTAACTTCATTCATATTGTAAAAAAGATAATGAGTTTAAATTATCTTTTCTTTTATGGCAGCTGACTTGCTCCTAATAGACTAAACCAGTCAAGGTGTTAAATCAGAGAGAAATTAGAATGCTCTCAATCAGAAATGAATAGAGAATAAAAGTAAATGGGCCAACTCTGAGTCTGTGAAGAAGATTTTGAAAATTTTGATTTCTCGAATTTTCTTCTTCTTGGAATTCTGGATCCAATTTTAATAGACCATTACTTATTTTAGGTATAGCGTAAATAACGTATGTCAGCTTCGACTTCGTCGATCAGCACCATCGCAGATGCAGACCCCAATATGGTTGATCCTCTGAAATGGGGATGATTTGTTGTGATGTTTTCTCTCACGTAAAGTATATATGCTGAAGCTAGCTCCTGATAGAAAATTCACCCTACGTCGACGAGTAAATCATTCTCGTATGTTGGTTCACTTATATGAGAATGGCTAAAAACACGGCATGTATAATTCTCTTGATATTAGTTATAACAAAATAAAAATGATAGTATCAATATTATACTATGTAGTTTCATTTTATTATTAGCCTAATAGGTGACTATTTTTGTTATGCATGTGTTTTGTTTTTTTTTTTTTTTTTTTTTTTTTTTTTTTTTTTTTTTTTTTTTTTTTTTGATAACTCTGGTATCCGGCCCAAGTTAAGGAACCGACTATCCCTGCGAAGGGGTCCAGGGCCCCAACGGAAGAGATGTTAAATCCGTTGTGGCTAAAACAACTCGAACCAGGGCGGTTACTCCAGCTGGAGCTCTTTTACCATTAGACCAAGGTGACTTGGTTTGTTTTGTTGATTTAGACAATGTTCCAAAACAAAATTGTAGGTACATATTTTGATGATTAGACTCTACATAAATTGTTATAAACTTTTAGAAATATCTTTCACAAGTTATTGCTAACTTTATTCATTCGTATTGTAAAAAAGTGAATGAGTCTTATCTTTTCTTCCATGGCTCTGTTGACTTGCTCCTTGAGCAGCTATTAAACTACTAAACCAATCCCGATCAAAAGTAAACCGGAATGCTCTCAATGAGAAATGAATAGAGGATAAAGGTAATTGGGCCAACTATGAAGAAGACGGCCCAATAACTGTTCTTCCAAATCATCAGGTTGCAAAGCGTTTTTCTGATAAACCTGAAACGAGTAATTTGATTCGATCTTTCGGCAAGCTTCTCTTACATCATTTACATGTTCGCAATCTCTCAGTGCAGATTGCTAAACCAGGAGATCGAGATCGAGATCGAGATCGATACATAAGTAAACTTAAACTCAAATGAGTTTCGGTCTGCCAAAGATTATAGCTTTGTGAAGTAAAGTTTCTCCCTTTTCGTATGTTTCTGTCGATCTCAAGGAATGAGATTTGATAAATGATAAATCTAATCGCTCCCGTTTCTATTGTAGTCGTGTGATACAATCGTCAAGTTTTGCTCTGTTTCGAAGCTCAAATTTTGGTTGGGCGTCATAATCGAGCCTGAAAGCGCAATGTACAGAGCTCTGTAAGTTATTTGGCGATTTGAGTTTTTTGTTCTTCCAATTTTCGACTAGTTCAATAAATGTTAATCGAGTTGCTTGTGCAATGAAGGTGGCTTTCTCCATTGCGATTTATCGTGAGCTCAAAGTTAAAGCCAACCGCATCTCGGGTTAGTTATCTGTTCCTTGTTTTGCTTGTCAATCGTTGTTTGAAAAAACTGTAACTTGATTACTGGGTTTAACTTTAGGGTCGGGGACGAAGTGGAATCGATAATGGGGCTGCTTGTTCTTGCTCTCGTACTGTTACGACTTTGATTGGTATGTCTGATTTATCCTCTCTTTTTTTTATATCTCTCTTTCTAATATTTCCTTGCTTGCTTGGATTCTGAAAGACGAGGTTTTGTAACTTGAGAATGGATGCTTCAATATGCAGGTAATGAATTTATTCGACGCCAAGATGAGTCAACTAAAAAGCCTGGTTCAAAAAAAATAAAAAAAAATGGGTCAACTAGGAAGATCTTAAAGGTGCAGATTGTTGACGCACTTCGTTCGGGAGAAAGGCACGGAGCGTCATCTCTGCTTTTAAAGTTGATACACGGAGGCTATTCACTTAGTGCCGGTGATTTTCATGGCATTCTAAAGTATTGTGCACACTCACCGGATCCTGTGGTAAGTTGGATAATCAAAACTATGTTGCATAATTTGGAGTTGTCTATCACTGAAATTTACATGTACTTATATGTGATTAGTTTCTCGTAATACAGCACGCATGTTTATCTGACCTCAAGGCAGTAATTTGTTTATGTAGTTTGTCATGGAGACTTACAGTGTGATGTGCAACAAGGAAATCAGTCTGGACAGCTGGTCTTTGATGTTCATAGTACAAGCTCTTTGTAATGGGGGACACTTAGATAAGGTATAAAAATTCCAATCAAGTTTATTTCCGTTGATAATATTTGTAACTCACTTTTGTTGTCTAATTAATTGTTTAGGCGTCAGAGTTTATTTACGCTCTTGGAGAAAGTGATAGTATCTCTCCTCTTTTGCCCGTGTATAACTTTTTTCTCGGAGCCTGCGTAAAAACTAGAAGTTGGAACTACGCTGGTAAATGTTTGGAATTGATGGATCAACGGAGAGTGGGGAAGAATGAAATCACATATGCAGCACTTCTCAAGGTTAGTTTGAGGACATATCTTACTTCATTTCAAGAACTGTTCATATGCCAACTTTGTATTTAGAGTGTAGGTTATATGGAAAATTCCATTTTTTTTTTTTTTTCTGTCACACTTAAGGATGGTTTTTTCCTAGAGGTTTCATTTGCATTGATGTGCATAATTGATCTTACTTATCTTTGTTATCTGATTGATGTTATTTTCAGCTTGCAGTTTTTCAGCGCAATCTATCGTCTGTCAATGAAATATTGAAGCACTATGTCGACAACTATAGTCTTAATATACTCTCTCTCAGAAAATTCATTTGGTCCTTTACGAGGTTGGGGGATTTGAAATCAGCATATGAATTATTGCAACACATGGTGGCTCTGGCTTCAAGAAGAAAGCTCTTTGTTGAATTCGATAGAGGAAAATTGCGTTCCACGAGACTGGATATTCCTATACCATCAAGTGGTCAAACGGTGGTATCAGAGAAAGTTTCTTTTGGAGCAAATGATCGCACGGCTTCTCTAATGCTGGATGCTCATGGAAATAACACTGGGGAGTGCAAATCGTGGAGCAATGAAAGTGAGTCTCCCAAAGTGGCTTCGCCGGAAGGTCGCAAAAATGTTCCTGCAACTAAGGTCCTTAGGTGGTCGTTCAGTGATGTGATTCATGCATGTGGACAATCTAAAAACTCTGAGCTAGCGGAACAGCTAATGCTGCAGGTATCTCCTACCAGTTTCTCATATATCCATTCCTCGTCCGTATCCAATTCCTACTCACTGCATGCGACACTGTAGTGTCTATGACCTTGATGGAAGTTCTCAAGCTCTTTATCGTTCTTCTTGCGCTTTGGAATTCTGTTAAATAGCTGGCCTCTGAGCTTTTGTCTTTTGTCTGGTTCCAGTCCTGCTTTGTGGTTTTTGGTGAAAATCTCATTTCTGACGTTCTTCTTATCTGCACTAATAGATGCAAAACCTTGGGTTGCGACCATCAAGCCACACATATGATGGCTTCATTAGAGCTGTTGCATTTACAGGAGGATACGAACATGGCGTCACACTGGTAAGAGTTTATATACTGTACAAGCCATCACTTTCATAATTTCTTTCTTTATGTAGTTCAGCTTTTTTTATAACTCTTTTCTATATAATTCCATATCTCTACGCAGTTAAAAGTAATGCAGCAGCAAAATCTGAAACCATATGATTCAACTCTTGCTACAGTTTCAGCCTATTGCAGTAAAGCCTTTCAGGTTGATTTAGCTGAACATCTGCTGGATCAAATATCTGAATGCTCTTACACATATCCTTTTAATAACCTTCTGGCTGCGTATGACTCCTTGGTTAGTTACTTTGATTCTACATGTGATTGTCATATTTCATAGGTCTTGGTATTCTAAGTTGTTTTTATGTGTCCATATATTGTTCATAATTTTGTTCTGCTAATTTACGCAAGCCACAATGAGGTTCATTTTCTTACTAATGTTTTGTAGAATCAACCAGAGCGAGCTGTCCGAGTTTTGGCTAGAATGAAGCAGCTGAAACTGCGCCCGGATATGAGGACGTACGAGCTGCTTTTTTCATTATTTGGTTATGTGAATGGTCCATATGAAGAGGGCAACATGTTGTCCCAAGTAGACTGTTGTAAAAGGATTAACGCTATAGAAATAGACATGGTGAGAAATGGTTTTCAGCACAGTCCTATCTCGAGGCGGAATGTGGTTAGTTTCTGCTCTTTATAGATACCTCTTGATCTGTTTGAAGCAGCTGGAAAATCTATTTGTATCAATATTTACTTCATCATTGCGTGTGTGTGTGTGTGTGTTATCTTTACAGAACAATGAACTCATTGTTTACCCTTTCCTTTTACTTTGTCCAGCTGAGAGCCCTCGGAGCTGAAGGTATGGTGAATGAGATGATCCGACACCTGCAAAGGGCTGAGAATATGTATGTAGAAACGGCTACATACAACATTGTGCTTCAGTCACTTCTTGAGGCAAATGAAGTAAAGTTTCTCTTTCAAAGTTTTCATTGCATCAGCGTTACACATAGCGCTATAATATTGATTGTTATTCTTAATTGACATGCAGACTAACATGGTGATCAAAATATTCAAACGTATGAAAGCCTGTGGATACCCTGCAGACGCTGCTACCTACAATATAATGATTGATTGTTGCAGCCTTATTCACTCTTATGAATCAGCTTGTGCTCTAGTTTCTATGATGATCCGTGACGGGTTTTCTCCAAAAGCGGTTACGGTTACTGCTCTGATGAAGGTGCTTACAGATGATCTGATTATAAGTTTAAAGTTTGCTGTCATCATTTTTCAAGAACTTGCCACCACAAGTATTAATTTAGCTGTACGCTGTTCTATTAACCAAAGCTTTGTATTTCCTCTTAGATTTTGTTGAACCATAAGAATTTCGAGGAGGCACTCAATCTCTTGGACCAGGCTGCGCTGCAAGAGATACATCTCGATGTCTTGTGTTACAACACCATTCTGCGTAAAGCATTTGTGAAGGTATTTGTCGTTAAGAACACTGAAAGTAATGAAAAAGCGAATAAACTGCTGCTTAAGCTCACACATGACTTTGTCTGCAGGGGATGATTGATGTGATGGAGTACATAGTGGAGCAAATGCACAGAGAGAAAGTGAATCCAGATCCAACAACATGCCATTATGTTTTCAATTGTTATGTGGAAAACGGTTATCATGCGACAGCAATAGAAGCGTTGAATGTTCTGAGCTTAAGAATGCTCAGCGAAGAAGACAAAGAGAGTCTTCAGGAGAGGAAAACAGAGCTTGAGGAAAAATACGTCATGAGCGAAGACCCTGAAGCAGAAACAAAGATAGTAGAGCTGTTCAGAGACTCTGAGGAGCATCTTGCTGCTGCACTTCTGAATCTAAGATGGTGCTCGATGCTCGGGGTTCGGATTATATGGTCAGAAGACCAAAGCTCTTGGGCCAGAGGACTCTCCAACAAGTATGGTGAATAGGTAGAATGTGAAAGTTTATTATTTGTTAGTGAAGAAGAAGAGCGGATTTGGTCTTCTGCTGCCATTTCACGGAAGCTGCTCCGTTTTGGAAGTCACCAATCAACCAAACGGTTCGTTTTGGTGGCTCGTTGAGAAGGTTTGATGATGAGATGGACCAGCAAGACGGTTAGGAGCATTGTTAGGCGACCAGCTAAAAACCAATGCTGTTTCAGAGTTTCTTCTTTGATTTAGAAGTAGTTTTTTAACTTTTTTTTTTTTTTTTGGTTTTTTACTTGTGAAACCATCTTTTACTGTTTTTTTCACGAATAAATATTCTATAATTTGTCGAAAGATTACAAACTGCACCACTTGATCTTTGTGATCCTGTATTTGTGCTTTTTCTTATTAAAAAGCAACTTTTTTAAGAAAACTTTTGACTAACTTGAGAAAATATGCGTGATGTTGTATCGTAAAGTTAGAGTTTTAGATCTGTAACTAGAGTTAATTGGGAATTGCAAGTGGATGCTTTTGTTGTTTCTTTAGAGTATTCTTTTTTTTTTTTTTTTTTTTTTTTTTTTTTTTNTGCATTTGACTGTGTAACAATCAGTTTTTAATTGCCCAACTAATTATTTAGGTAAGTGATCTTTTTTTGGTCGTTTCAATCAAAGTCAAAGTTTTAATTGCCTAACAAAAAAAAGAAAAGACTAGTGTGTCTCTCTAATCATTTCCTAAAACATTGGCTTAACGAAATAAGAAAATAAAGGATGATAAGTGGATATATGCACATTGATATCGAAACTTGATTCACTTGAAAGAAGTAAGAACAATTTAGTGTGAAAACATAAAGGACAAAATGAAAACGACAGAAACAAAGGTAATAATGTTACAAGTTGCTCCTGTTTGCTTTGTTTTTGCTCATCCCAGTACAAGAGTACAAAACCTTTGCCATATACATACGTGACATGACCAATCCTTGGTTATCAGTTAAATGATCACAGACCATTTTTTGTGTGTGTAGAATACCAATCCAGGGTTTACCAATCATATATGGTGTACAAAACAAGCAGACAAAAGGGTATAAAAATTTTACACTTTAACAAATCACTAGCTAGTTTTCCAATTGATTACAGGGGAAAAATATTTTCTGTCAACTTTTGGGGACACTTCTTTGTGCGGTGAATATCTTACTCCATTTGATTTATACATATAATAGCCCGGATAATAATGTTTTCTTCAAGGGAATATTTTGTTTATAACAGTTTTCCTCAAGGAGACGAGATTTAAAATCTAAAGCTATGGAAATACAATTCCCACAAACAAAAGAAAAGCATGAACTCAATTTTGCACTAATATATTTAAAAAATTCCTTATTAGAAAAAGGTTATCATCTACCAAATTTGAAATCCAAATTATGATACACTGACATCACTGGTATATATCACTAGTATAAACCACTAGACTATGTTCCATTCAATATTTTATAGATTTATCGAATCAAAATGTTCAGTGAATTAATTAAAATACTCGTTTTAATCAAGAAGTAAATATTCATTTTTACACTTGAGAAAAAAGTTGTTAGGATAATAATTTATTTCTTGGTTATTTTTTAAAAAGATGTAAGACAGAACAAACTACTGTATAAGAAGAAGTACCCAAAACAAAACTCAATTTCTCTCATTCTCTTTCTCTCTCTTTCTCTGATTATTTGTTTGCTTGAAGAAAAGAGGAAACTTTAGAATCGAGAATATTGTTCTTTGCCGCTCGTGATCCAAAGCATGCTTTCTGATTGATTTTGCAAAACTAAAACACATTCCAAAGCATGTTTTGATTCCAATCTCTCTCTCTTCTCTCTCACACACACTCTCTCTCTCTCTCTGGCGCAGAGCGGCGAGGTAGTTGCGCGACGGCCGCCATGACTTACCAGCAGCGGCGGCGCTACCCTTACTACAACCGTATCCGGCGTCTCCTCCCTCTCGTTTTCGCCGTCTCCTTATCTCTCCTCATCCTCTTCGCTTTCCTCTCCTTCCTCGCTCCTCCTCCTGGCGATTCCGATCGCCTTCCATCACGCTTTCGCCACACATCCGTACACACTCTCTCTCCCTCTCTCTCTGTTTCCTGGTAAATCCATGTCTAGAGATTTTGATCCATCCTTATACGCTGTTTTTTTTTTTTATCCGCTTTGCCGAAGCAGATTAACATTGGAGCCAGTGATGCGATCAAATCAGCCGGTTTCCGAGTTCCGGTTAGTAGATTCGTTCTTCGCTGAAATTTGAAGTTTTTCGTCCTATTGTGAAAAAAATGGCTGGATCTCTGATGCGTCTTCATCAATGGGTCATTTGGTTTTTGTGACCGACAGAGAGATGGAGGCAGATCGGATCGTGATATTTGGCGTTCACGGAACGCTGAATTCTTTTACGGATGCAGCAATGCCAGCAGCAAGTTCTCAAGTGCGTTACACTTTATTTTTCTATTCTCAAATCGATTCACTTGTTGGGTCATTAGTCGTAACATTGATCTTACGAAAAGTAGGAAACTTTGCTTAGTTGAAGATTACTTGGAAACAGCATTAGTAATGTTATCAAAATCAGGAATTGAGATTAGTCAGTCACGCCAAAACTTGAAATTTCTTTCTTGTTTGCAGATGCGAAAGCAGTGACGAGAAGTGATCGATACTTGGCAATCGCCACCAGTGGTGGATTAAACCAACAACGAACTGGAGTCAGTTATTTGATTCTCTTTGGTTTCTACTTTATCTCCATGGATTACATCACATTGGAGCTCCATACAAAAATTTTGTTTACTCTTAAAATCAGCTACTGTTCCTAATTGTCTCTACTTGGATCTACTTCTTGCACAGATTGTGGATGCAGTTGTTGCGGCACGGATTCTAAACGCCACTCTTGTTGTTCCGAAGTTAGACCAGAAGTCTTATTGGAAAGATGCCAGGTTCGGCACAGAATAAAGCATACATATTTTTTCTTCTCAGAAACGGAAATCAAAATGTTATGCATATTAGTAACTTTGTGTGTGTTTTTGTGGCAGTGACTTCTCGCATATTTTCGATGTTGATTGGTTTATGTCGTTTCTATCGGAAGACGTAAGAATTATAAAGCAACTTCCACAGAAAGGAGGACGAACATGGAGTCCAAGTAGAATGCGTGTACCACGGAAATGTAACGAGCGATGCTACATTAACCGTGTCTTACCTGTTCTTCACAAAAGGCATGTAAGTTTCCTTCTTCTCTCTTACTTTGGTATATCACATTCCAAAAAAATAAAAATGTCTGAGCAAAGTTGTTTCTTGTCTTACTTCTCTATCAACCATATTAATTGGTTTTGGTACCATTCCATGTTGATGTTTGTTTAAGCATTTTTGCACACGACTGTGGTTACCTTGTGGATAAGCATGATGGCTTATATCAATTTTGTCTGTACTGTATATGCATCAGGCAGTTCAACTGAACAAATTTGACTATAGACTTTCGAACAAGTTGAGTGATGACTTGCAAAAGCTAAGGTGTAGAGTAAACTACCATGCTCTAAAGTTCACTGATCCTATACTTACAATGGGTAATGAATTGGTCCGGCGCATGCGTTTGAGGAGCAACCACTTCATTGCTTTACATCTAAGGTAGCACAATCGTTTTGAATATTCTACTTTTCCATGTGAGAAGGTATAGAGAGTGTCTTGACGGAAGCGATAATGAAATTTGTTGCAGGTTTGAGCCTGATATGCTTGCATTCTCTGGATGCTATTACGGTGGTGGTGACAAGGAAAGGAGAGAACTTGCAGCAATTAGAAGGAGATGGAAAACATTACATGTGAGGCTTGTTATAAGAAGTTTTCATTGGGTATGAACAAGCTACTAATGACTGATTTTGCAGATTAACAACCCTGATAAACAGAGGAGACAAGGAAGATGTCCGCTGACTCCAGAAGAAGTCGGACTGATGCTTAGAGCATTGGGATATGGAAGCGATGTTCATATATATGTCGCGTCTGGTGAAGTATATGGAGGAGAAGAGTCATTAGCTCCTCTGAAAGCACTCTTCCCACATTACTACTCAAAAGACACTATAGCTACCAAAGAAGAGTTAGAACCTTTTTCTTCATACTCTTCTCGAATGGCTGCGCTCGACTTCCTTGTTTGTGACGAAAGCGACGTTTTCGTAACCAACAACAATGGCAACATGGCAAAGATATTAGCTGGGAGAAGGTACTGAAATATCACCATCTTCTTCTTCTTCGTTTTTGTTTCAGTGTCTTTGATGGAAGTGCAAAAGGTTTAAGCTTTTGAAAATTTGCAGGAGGTACTTTGGACATAAACCGACGGTTAGGCCGAATGCTAAGAAGCTTTACAGATTGTTCGTGAACAAAGAGAACACGACGTGGGAGGAGTTTACTTCAAGAGTCCGTTCGTTTCAGAGAGGTTTCATGGGAGAGCCAAAGGAAGTAAGAGCTGGTAGAGGTGAGTTTCACGAGAATCCATCTACGTGCATATGTGAAGATACAGAGGCCAAAGCAAAGGCGCAAATAGAATCTAGAAAACTTGGAAAGAAAAACAAATCGATGAATAAAAAAGACACAGTAACCAATGATGATCAAAGCGAAGAGGATGAGCCAGATTGGTCGGAGCCTGACTATGAGGAAGAACAGAGTGATCTTCAAGACAGAGGATTGTACAACGGGACGAGTTTGGATTACGATGATCCATCTACATCTGATGAGCCTGAGCTTGAAGAAATGCTATCAGACTGAGTTAAGGATTCAGATCGTTACACTGAATCTCTCCTCTGCTTGGACTTCACAGTGAGTTTGTCTGCATTTCGCATTGGATGTCCTCTGTACATAGAACTGTCATCGACGATAGAGCTTTCCTTCGTTTCTCAGGATCCGAGGAAATAGCCATTTTTGTTTTTCAGTAATATTTTAGCAATATTCAGAATCAGGGCTTGAGTACCAGAGATGTAGCTAGAGAAAGACAAAACAAAGAAGGCATATGTAGCATTATAACAAGAATTTCTCACTTGCTTTTGATGATTAGTTTCATCCGAATATTTTCTCTATATAAACTGAATTGTACCATCCACAAGTCTCTCTAGCTTTTCATTGACATTGTACGAAAAGTATTTTCACTCTTGTGACTTGAGTGATAGAGATAAACAGATTTCAAGAATTGTACAAGAATGGTTTTGGTGTAGTGATTATTACGAAAACGTTCAAAATTAATATAAAATGGTGACATGTGATAGTGCAGTTCTCTCTGAAGCACTTGCTTCTTCAAACGGGTTCATGAACCTATCTTCGTGGCAGGAAAGGCTTGACGGATTCGATCACAACCTAACATAAAGCAAACACCAAAAGTCATAAGATAAATTCAAAACTGCTTTGAGATTTTACAATCGGCGCAAGAAATGTTTTTTTAAGGTTCTTGTTATAAGCAAAGTTACTTACCCTCCCGTCATATGACAAGGATGCAAAAATCCAAGGCTCACGCGAGCTCCAAGCAAGGCCTGCGACAGCAAATTAGTTAATTAGTAATTTCATGCAATTTTAATGAGAAGAAATTGGCAAGCAAAACTCAGTTTGGTCCTAAGAGCATTTACCATACACACTGTCTTCGTAGTCGGTATAAGAATTTAGCAACGGGTTCACTCGCTGACGTGATGCTTCCACCGAGCTGCAACACCAACATGGGCCATTAAAAGAAAAGTTCCAAACAAAGTTTAAACAAGTGAGTGCGATGATTATAAAGAGAATTAACCTTTCCGAGGTTTTATTCTCACTAGATGCTGAAGCAAACCACAAGTTGACAGCTGAGTCTGTTCCAACGCTCTGTGTTTGATTGATAATAATCAGAGACTGACACTTCATATATACACAGTGACGTAACTCGTTTCTGAATCATCAACAAGGATGTAGTAGGAGAAAATGAGTACCAGAATTAGCTCTTCATACTCAGGGTTACACCTCACAGCCCATGTCCTGCAAAATTTAGTCAAAGCATTACGTTTGTTTGTATGTGAAGCAGAATCATGGAAGGAAATAAAAGTCCACAAATGCGCATGGAGCAATAGTTACCAGTGTGTATGACCAGGGAGTTCTTGGACAGGAACCTTGGCCTTCCGAAGATCCCATACATGTATCCCAGATTCATCATCTGCAGTGACCTACACAATTGACAGTCCAGCACATAGACAAACATCTGATAACATCTTTATAAACCATGTATTTGCAGCTATGTGTGTATATATATATATATATGGAGTGAAGTCTTACAAGTATATTTTCTCTTTTGCTGTTGTAATTAACATTACGTACATGGGCACGCTCAATTGAATTAACCTTCCTGTAAACATGCACACATAGCAAACTCAGCATAAAGGTGTGTGATTTTGGATCACAAAAAGTAATAATGACAGACTATTGAGAATAAATATGTTAACTTTCATGGGAACATCAGAGATGAACAAATGACGACATACTTCATACTCCGTAAGTCCCAAAACTGGATAGATGATTCACAAGTCGCTGCAACAGAGTTCACATCATGTGGATTCCATGCTCCTCCAGATAAAGAATGCCGCATACCAGCTGACTCCTTAGATATAACCTATAATTATCAAAAGGCTATTAAGCGGAAAGTACCTCAAAAGTGGTGGAAAAATTATTTAAAGGAATTTTTCTCTCCATTCTCAAAGCTCAAATCACCTCAGCACTTTTCTTTGAACAGTCTAAGCTCCACAAGACAAGGTTTTGTTCGTCCAAACTGACCAACTTGTCAGATTTGCCAGAGGGACACCAAAGAACACTGTTTCCACAAGAGAATAAAAAGAGTCTTAATGGAAACAAGGATAAGAAGATCTCTACAACCTCTAGACTGCTGAAATTATATACACCATGAACTCACCAATTGATCTTACCAACATGTGCATCAAGTGAGGCAACACACTCCAACGTTGAAGAGTTCGATTGACCATACGGCTCAGGAATCTGCCATATCGCTGCTCCAAATGACTCGCCTTCAAATGGAAAACAACATTGACATTTTCAATTTTCAGGTGCAAACAAACACACAATCGAAATTATACAAGACAGTTCCTTTCCCGCATTAACTACGTTTCCAGCTTCACAATCCAAACGAAAGTATACTATAAGTCTATATGAGCCTCTGAATAGCAGTTCGAAACTGAGAATTACCAGTGGAGAAGACAGTAGAGAAAATGCGTTGATCGAATGGGCAAGAAGCAAGGTCCCATATCTCATTAGGATGCGAAAACAAACCCTCACAAACCAGCTCAGATCCACCCGATGACAGACGAAGCAGATGAACCTAAAAAAATCAACAATCAGAAACGAGGATCGAACAGATCCGGAGGACGAGAAAATGCAATCGGAGGATCCATCACCTCGTTTTCTTCTTTGAGGCTTAAGGTTCCGGTGAGGAAGCTGGTGTGATCTCTATCTGCTTTCACATCCGATATACATCTGGCCTGACGAAAAACAAACAACAGATTCCGCCATCGAGGAAGCTGTAAAATGGGAAAAGGATTCGACAGTGAAGACGATCGTGAAGTACCTGATACTTCAAACCGTAGCCAATACCCGATGATCCTCCTTGCATTGTGGCTTTCAGCCTTCACGCCTGAGCCAACGAATGGATTCAGGAAGAAGATCTTCCAACGATTTACCGCTCTCTGACTTTGCTGGTTTCGAGCAGATGATTCTATTGGGCCTATATTTAAGACATTTAAGCCCATATAAATAATCCCACTTTCCTTAAAAGGCTTATCTAAATTAGATGTTTAATTTATAAGACTGTCAACAAAACTGAGTTTTTTTTTCTTTTTTTTTTTTTTTTGTCTAAGAGGAAATAAGAAATTAGTGATTACAAAGTATTATTTCTATAAAAATAGTAAAAACATACTTTATCTCAAAGAGATTGTTGAAATTATATATAGAAGTTGATCTAAATCAAATGAATTAAGAATTTAAACATATGAAAATGTAAATAACTTCACTAAATTTGCACTAACGAATATATGCTTCTCTTGAGACCTTGAACACCTTTAATTCTACCTAATTATCCCTTATTTATCTTTTTATTTAAACTCTTTCTCATTTAGCATAATGTAGAGTTGATACCAAATGAGTGTATTGATTTTGATAAATTATGTTTCTCTCGATTACACATGTTGTTTTTCTGTTCACCTTAATTGTTTGTGTTTTATATCATTGGTTTTTTTTATCTTTGCAACAGTATTTTTTATTGGTAAAGCAACATTGGGTGTGCTAGGTAATCTTTTCTAAATCATATATTGATTGATGATGTTTTAACTAATTTTCGATGTCTTAGAGCCAATTGGAATGCAAACATATGCATGCTCGTATGGTGTATGTCGGTGTGTTTTCCCTAATTGCATATGAATTTGCTAATATTCTCTTTTTTTTTTATCTACCATAAGGATTAAAGACAGTGCCAACCAATATATTTTGATATTTTGGAGGCTTAAAATATATCGGTTGATATATGATTTGTATTTTTTATTTATTTATTTTTTCAAACTAATCGTAATATTTTATGGAAACACATTTGAAAGAATATAAAAATATAACTAGTAATTTAATAGTTAAAAAAAATTGTTAAGTCTACGTCTATAAAATAAGAAATTAGTTATCACAAATTATTTCTACAAAAATAGTAAATATTCATTTTTATCTCAAAGAGGATATTGAAATTGAAAGTCTATATAGAAATTGATGTAAACTGAATGAATTAAGTATTTAAACATACGAAAATGTAAAATAGCTTTTATAAATGAAACCAAAATATTGAAACAAATTCAAGGAAAAATAAAAAATTAAATCTTATCTGTTTCTAAGGCAATTTTTTTTTTAAACTACTAAAAGCATTTGTAACAAATTTGGAACCATATTTTATATTTGTTACAATTCAAAGGCATTATCCATAAATGTTATAAAAATTTTCATCTACAGTAGCTAGATATTAATCTACGGTATCTATATAGTTCAACTTCGAGAGAATATATATATATATATACGGCAAAGTCTATGGACTACGGGCTATGGCATCTATGAAGTTTGAACGATCATCTTCGGCGACAAAAAAAAAAAAAAGAATACTTTTCTTTTCCTCTTGTTAAATAGGAATAATAATACTTTTCTTGCCACCCAAACAAACTAACTATCAACTCCACATCTTTCAAGAATCAATCCTTCAATATGTGTGGCAAAAGCTCATATTACACTGTACACACTTAGAATTCGCCTAGAGTTAATACGTGTATTGATTCGAATTGACAAAGAGGTTTTGAAATTTGACCAAACGATTTAACTGTTGGAAAGACAATGAAAAATCATAAATATGTACAGTAGTTAAAACGTTAAAACGTTCATAAATCTCTATTAAGCCACCGAGGAAACGTGAGTAGATAAAAAAGGCGACCACTTTCTTTGTAAGTAACGTAATCAATCCGTATAAAATTGAATAATTGTGGGTTTTATATGACTAGATATTCATACTAGAGAAAAAATAAATAAAACAGGAAAAGGGAAACAAAATCAAATCCCACGCTGAAAGTTGATTTCACCTTCCACCATAACAAACTATTGCGCCTCTCCGAATCAGTTCGAAGTTTTGAAAAACAGAAAAAAAAAAAACAAAAAAACAATATAAATCTCTCTCGGCAAATATATCGCGTGTGAAGAATCGACGATCACTTACGGCGCCGGCGAAGATCCGTCGCAATGTACGTTGCCAGGAGAGTTTCCGACGTCGATCGCCGTCTTCTCCTCCTCCTCGTAATCCCTTTCCTCTCCCTCCTCCTCTTACTCTCCCTTTCCACCCTCACCCTCGAGCCTTTCCCCACTCTCGCGCCTCTACGCAACCTAATCTACACTCATACCCTAACCGCCACCACCGAAAACTCCGATTTCGCCGCTGAATTATCCGATTCCAAACCTAACGACGTAAATCCGCCGGACAAGATAGAGAATCGACGGCGGAGGAAGAGGGAGGAGTTGGTGAATTCGAAGATAGCGGTGTGTTTGGTAGGAGGAGCGAGACGGTTCGAGCTAACGGGACCGTCGATCATTGATAAGATCCTGAGTGTTTATCCTAATGCGGATTTGTTTCTCAACAGTCCTCTCGATCAAAATTCGTTCAAGCTACGGCTGCTTAAGGACGCACCAAGGCTCGCGTGGGTTCGTATCTTCGAGCCTAAACCGATCAACGAGACTGAACCGATGGTTCGAGTCCTTACACCCATGAATTCTCCCAATGGCATTAAGGTAAATTATCAACTGTTTAGATTTCTTACCTTTTTAATGTTTTGCTTAGTTTTCTTAATTAATGAAAATGCTTACCTTAAAAAATAAAAGGCTAAAAAAAATAAAATAGAGGATAAGAAAGTAGTCAAGAGGGGTCAGTTTAGGTGGAGAGGTTAACTAGGGTTGGTGTAACCGTTTCTTGATCCGTACGTTATTCGTGTGATGGTTTGTTCGGTGGGGGATTTGGTATTTGGTGTTCTCGCATCATCACCAAATGCTATTAAAAACAAAAAACATTAACATAATTTGTTATAACAAAATCGTTTTCTGAATGTCATTTCAAACGTTTTACAATACGTACGTATTCAGTTATTGCAACATTTATTAATCAGAAACAAACTTAAAATGGGTTAATTGCCTCATTCTCGATTCGGGGGGATTGTGTTGATATTCATTCTATGACTTCTTGGTAATTGTCATTGTCTCGCATGTCTCAAAGATGTAGTCTTATTAGACCGAGAATTGAAATTGACTCCTTATCGTTTTCGGGACCCACTTTTCCACATAAAGAAGATCTTGATTAATTTGACAGCTTGTGATTTACATATACAGTATGTTTTGTAGAAGAAAAAAAATTCTGCTTTTTGGTATTTTTCCATATGTGGTGATAATGTTTATGAAATTGTTAATGCGTGGCATGATGATGTTAATGTGTGGCGTGATCATGCGAATGCGGAGGCTTCTAGTGTATTTTGGTTCTAACTTCTAAGCGTGTATTAAGTATGTGTGTATATACATTGGTTTAAACTTTGTTGCATATAATATATGCACTTTAGCGTTTTTATATTGAACTACTTTTGCTTCAATCATTCATCCCACATAAAAAAACTACTGAAATGAATCGTATTATCATTTTTTATGTTTACTTGATTCTCTTAATTTACACTATTTGTTACATTCGTTAACTTTTCACGTTATTCATTACCATTTTTTTATAAAAAAAAATGTTCTCATCTCTTTATGGTGTTAATGACAGGGCTTATTACAGTACTTCAGTCTCGTAGAAGGCTGCATCACAATGATAAAGGCTTACCAAAACGACAACAACTTCACATACGACTGGATAGTCCGGACCCGTGTTGACGGTTACTGGTCAGACCCACTCGACCCGGAATACTTCATAACGGGTCAGTACTTAGTCCCACCAGGATCTTCCTACGGTGGCCTCAACGACCGCTTCGGCGTCGGCGATCTCAACACCTCAGCGGTAGCTCTCTCTCGCCTCTCCCTCATCCCCGACCTAGACTCGGCCGGTTTAACTCGTCTCAACTCCGAGTCGGCTTTTAAAGCTCAGCTCTCAACTCACCGTGTCCCTTACGTCACCAAACCTCTCCCTTTCTGCATCATGACCGATCGGACCTACGATTTCCCTCCGTCTAGCTACGGAGTTCCGGTGGCTGCACTTTCGAGCCTTGGGCCGTTGAACGGTGCCAAGTGCCGTCCGTGCACGGTCGCCTGTAGCGGTTCTTGCGTGGCTGAAGTAATGGGAAAGCTGAATAAAGGATGGAGCTGGACGGAGTGGGAGAACGGAACGATGAAGCTCTGCGACGCGCATGGAGAATGGGAGGAAGGTTGGGAGAAGATATTTGACGGAGTCGCCGGAAAGAAACTCGCTCGTGCGAGGAAACTAGCCGGAGGTTTGGATTCGAGGAGATGTGTGAAAGAGTTTGAAGAGATGAGAGGAATGACCGTTAAATGGGAAGCTCCCGTCTCCGAAAATATTTGTAATTTGGGCTTAAGGCCCAATTAGATCAGATTGGGTTTTATTTCCAACTTAATTCGCTAACAAATTTTCCCAATTTTTTTTTGTTTTTTTTTTTTTGTTGGAAAGAAAGATATTTCTGGTTACATCAAACTATAACATTGAGAACTGAGCTGAACCATGATCTTGCGGAAAAAAAATTCAAACCATAATATCTACCACATAGAAGAACTTCCAAATCTATTCGGAAATTGAACCTGTTACAGGATTCGATGTTTTTAACTTTGATATAGTGCAGATTTTATACATCTTTTATCATTACATGTACGCACCCTTCAACGTATAACTGATTCAACTATAGTTTCCTAAATTTCCTATGTATGGTGTAGCGATTATACAACTGTTTAACATAAGCTCACGTGACATTGCTGCATTGACAGATGTTGGAATCTCGGCACATCACGCGAGGAAAGATACGAATATCTATATATATCAACCTTCTATTATTTTTGACAAGCACTATTATGTTTTCAGTCTGCTAATTTCATGGAAAAAGAGGGGCTGTAAATTGTGTATCCTAGTATAATTGGCAAACTATTATATATACATCTCATCTGTTAGACACTTGTTTTTCGAAAGAACAAATCCTTCAATCAATAATCTTTCGAAAGACATTTTGTAACACTAAACTTTGCACTTCTTAGTATAATTTTTGTTTTCCTACTGAAAACAAACCCATAAATTGAGAAAAGCAAATGCTATTTTTACGCCCATACGGCCATACCGTACGTGTGTATAATATATAACCAGGCAGATCCCCTTATATGAAACCAAAATCTTTTCTGAAAACATTCAAATCTTGTAAAAGAAAAATGCTAAAACCACACATATATAAACAATAAAAAGAACTTCAATAATAAAAAAACATTGTATCGGATCGTCTTAAATGTTTTATAGCATAAAAACCTATGGGAGTTAATGAGTAGTTTAGCTTTGTAAACTCTTGTTTTTGGTATAAACCATAACATTAAAACCCAACAAATAATAAAACTGTAATTCAAGCTCTCAGCATCTAGTTCGTCAAGTATTGAGATCTAACGACATGTCATAATTTACAACATTATAACCACTAAGTTTTATGACATATTAATTGGAGAAAATGAGAAATCATACGAGTGGATTCTATCGATCTAAGACACTTGAACCGAGATATATCTCTACAATCCTATCACAGAGTCAGTTGCAATTAAATCCAGATACCAAAGTCACATGCTTAACAAAATCAATATCTGTTAGCGTTAAGTAAGGCCGTCATAATGTTTGTGGATCTACGCCGAAACACTCGTTTTAAAAGTCCACACGCTTGCACAACCTAATTATATATTGCTTAGTTTAAGTAAATTCTCGATTTAAGGGCTAATTTAGATTATACAACTAGTATCTCATTTTTCAATGATCGTGGTAGGACAAATATGAAGTTTTCGTGCACAAGAAAACCGTGATTTTGAACCTTTGATGCATAGTTGGAGCTGACCTTCTCTGACACGTACCAGCTCACCCCTCGTGCTTTGTTTAATTACCACATTATCTTTAATTTAGTTTAACAGTACCTTTCTTGATATTCTTAATATAAATAAAGTTCAACATCTTAACATATGTGATATTTTTTTAGGACTCGTAGTTTTTAATCGTCTTATATGGTTTTTTATCCGTGTACATTTTACATTTAATGTCATATTTTTTTATTTTAAAAAAAAACGATTTTAGCAACCACTTCACCGAATGAATGTAAAACCTCGATACTCTTCATGCTATTTTCTATAATTCATTTTGATGATCGTTCATAAGCATGTGAGAGAGAAAAAAAAAACTGTGTTAATTAACGCGTTTAAGCACCTCCTACCAAATTAGTTTATGGAGGACTCAAGTATGTTTATTTGAATTAAAAATGATGTGATAAATAATACGATAAACCGAGTGGGAATTACTCAATTTTATCAGCAAGTGAGATCAGTTTTGAATTGGAGGTTTAGCTAGGTTGTCCAACCCACGTGTGTCCCCTCTCCGCTTTAAATGGAACATTTGTTATGTCTCTTAACTCGTTAAACCTGACTAATCACCATTCTACCTTACATTTAAAATATGATACACTAGATAACTACATGTCACTTACATAGGAGCTCCTTCGAATCTATACATCGATACACATAGACATAACATGAGTTTGGCTCTAATTGAGATTTGTGTTCAAGACTTCAAGAAAACGTAAATTGGACATATGTTGATCTAACGTTCAGGTAATTAAAACGTATAATGGGTGCATTTTAAGTTTTTAACCGAACTTGAAAAGGAAAATATAGTTGGGGGATATAACAAAGCAAATCAAAGAGTAGCGAAACTCTCGCACGTGCACATCATCTCATACACACAGTATGGGACCCACAACTACACCATTCGCGCGTGTGTATATAAACGGCTCCTTCTTCCTCTTCTTTCACCATTTCAAAAATCATACCATCTCTCTCTCTCTCTCTCTCAGAAATGGTCGTTGGCGTTTTCCGGCGATCGCTCTCTTTCCCGAACAAACCATCTGTCCGTCCATCTCCGCCGTCGAAGCCACGTGTCTCTCACCACACTAGATCCATCAGTCTCCCTTGCCGATCCCATCCCTTAATCTCACACATTAATCACGAGATCTCCCAGCTCAAATCCTGGTCCTCATTCGCCGGAGAAACTCAACGCCGGCGCACCACCGCCTGGATCACCGACGGACTCAGCCTCCTCAACGACGTCCAGGAAACGCTCGCCGATATCCTCCAGCTCCCGCAATCTCAGGAATCTCTCCGTAACCGTCCTGTCTTCTTCGAGAATCTTCTAGAAGACCTTCTCCGGTTCGTCGACGCCTACGGAATCTTCCGCACGTCGATCCTCTGCCTCCGCGAGTACCAATCCGCCGCTCAGGTCGCTCTCCGAAAGAAAGACGACGAGAAAATCTCCTCTTACATAAAATCTCGCCGGTCGCTCGCGCGAGATATCGCCAAACTAATGTCGTCTATCCGCGAGCCGAAAACGAAATATCAGCACTGCCACGTCGACATTATGAACGGATCGTACGGTGACGCAGAGCTGTCGTCAGTTATAGGTGACGTCATCGAAGCCACTGTTTTGGTCTCCGTCGCTCTTTTTAACGGCGTCTATTTATCTCTCCGTTCCACCAAAACGACGCCGTTTATCGGGTTTTTGAAGAGATCCGAGTACAAGGAGAAAAGCGACGAAGGAATCTTGGAGTTGAAGCAAGTCGAGGACAAGAGCTTGATTGGAATAAGCAAGAAGAAAAACGAAGAAGTAAAGATTCTAACGAAGAAGATGATGGAATTGGAGAATTCGATACGTGAAATCGAATGTGGGAGCGAGAAAGTGTTTAGGGGTTTGATTACCACTCGGGTCTCACTGCTTAATGCCCTAACACATTAACTATTTACTCTAAACCTTCTTCTTTCTCTGTTATGTACGTTTTTGAACGATTATTTTTATTATTTGTATGAGTTAAATACTTGAAAGAAAATAGAAAAACAAATAAAGAAAGATACTTTACATTTCCTTCTTTCTTTATAACTCCTAAAAAAAAAAACTTAAGCCTTGAATAACGACTTCTTTACAAATCACCAAACGGGTTAGCTAGAAGAAGATAACAGAAACAATTAAAAGATGTGGCATAAATATTTGTTATCTCTCTAATTTGGTGACGTTTTTGAAACTGATTACAAGTCTTTTATATCTTTTCTCCGTGAATACAATCTAAACCTAAAACGTAACCAGACCAAATTGTAAAACCAATCGTACGTGTTTTTTTTACTGTAAGTATTACCAAATTTTACTGCCTTTTGTTGTTTTTGTGTTATAACGTACTAAACAGACCCATTTTGATATTTGGTTTAATTAAGTTACCCGAAACGTATATATGATAGATCATGCTTATAATTATTTCAATATATACAGTTACCAAAAAAAAAAAATATATTATTTCAATACAATTTTTAAAAATTGTTACGCGTTAAGAACCAAGTTCCACTTATTTTCACAAGCCATATACTATGGCCATGCATTATCATTATTTGGCAGACAACAAAACATCAAACATTAGTACACAAAACAACATGCATGAACAAAGTCACTTGACACATATATTTGCCGGAAATAATTTAGAGGATATTAAATTAAAGGTCATAAGAAGACATATAGCTTGTAACATCTTCACGATGATGGATTCGTTCTAATATTTTGTGGCCTCTCATAAGTTTTAATTCGTGAAAACCCAGAAAGCCACCACATGGTTGGTTAGGAAGATGCTTTCCAATTATCATCTTGATCTGATTCGTATTAGCACTTAATTATTTGATTAACACCGTATGAAACGTGGGGTTTGCTGGAAACATACCGTAGTTTAGTTTAGTGCTATTAATTTAACAGTTAATTGGCTGATTATTTGTCCTTTCTATCTTTCCCCTTTAAGCGGCGCTACGTGTTGCCGTCATGACCAGTTAGCCTTATGAATTTACTAACCGGACTAACATCACTCTTGCATTACAGTCATACGAAACTAAAACCGGTTAACCGCAGAGCTATGATTGGGTTGGTTGCTCTGAAATGCAACTTGCAGAATTATTTTTCAAAATAAATGCTTTACTACTACAACGAGGCAATAATTGACAACTCGGATTTGGTCATGACTTCAACCGAACTCCCAACAAAGAAGATAACACAGATGGAAAAGGGATGTTGGTCTTCAATGAATGATTAGCCTTTAATTAATTTAGGACCCAATTCAAAGTTAATAGCACTACGTATTTAGAGAAGATAATAATTAGATCATGAACTTTACATGTTCCTACTTCCAATAGCCTACCCAATTATTGGTTACTATTCGTTATACATCAATTATGTATAGTTAGTTGGTTATTTTTTTGTCAATATGTATATAGTTGGCTTTAGTTTAGATGTTAGGTTTTATCCTTTATATCAAGTGAATGTTTTTTTTATCACGTCACAAATTCTTATCTCAAGCATGCTTTCATTGCTCAAGCATTATTGTATATAGTTTTTTGTCACAGTATAGTTTAATTCATAAATGAAACATGGTTACAACTCTATCTATTTTTAGGAATTCATTTAACTTCGTGCCGAAAATGCCAAAACATAAAACGGTGTAGCTTATTATTAGAGAAAAGAAAACTCAGAAAAGAAAGCCAAAATACACCAACAATTTCAAATCATGTGTACTAAAACTTTTTTTTTTTTAATTCACAAATTACGGTTTATTTCACGCTTCACAAACGTGTCATTGTCACCCATGTTTTTAAGATTTTGAAACTGCGTGCTTAACAATGACACGCACGTCAACTGTTGGGCCTTGCAATAGAATTCTATTTAAAAGGAGGCCCATTAATGTATTTGTAAACAAAAGGATCCAAGAGCCCAATATATATATTCCACAATCCAGAGAAGTTGTTCGTTGACGAGAAAAAAGGAAATACCTGAAAAAATCTAATCTATCTAGAGGAATTGTTGTCGTTGATGAGAAAAAGGAAAAATTCTGATTTATCTGATTTACCCTGGTAAGTAGGCAGATATGTCAGGCAGGGTCTATAAATACAGACTGTACCCTCACTATCTGTCTCACCTCTTACTTCAGCCACCTTTGAGAATTTATCTTTTTAGGTTTCTCTCTCTCTCTCTCTCTCTCTCTCTCTCTCTCTCTCTCTCTCTCTCTCTTTTCCGTCAGAGAACTTGAAGATGGAAAAACTAATAGTCGAATCAAGAAAGGTACAAGGGAGAGATCATGAGAAGAAGGACAAGTCCATTAATAAAGAGGAAGACTTCCCAAGCAAGCAAGTCTCAGAAGAATCTGAGAAGAGTTGTTTGACAGACGAAGACGAAGAGCTAGAAGAAGGTGAAATTAGGTCTGATCAGAACAGTAAGAAGAGGAGAAGAGAAGCTACGACGACGACGACGACTTGTGAATCAAAGAAGAGAACGAAGCATGATAAAGAATCTCGCTACGATAATACGTTCTATGATGACTGGCTTTTTGGTACCATTAATCATCAAAAGAACGGGACTAGCTATAAGGAAGCAGCTATCAAGATTGATGATGATAAAGACATGATCGACATGAGGTTGCAGAGATCATCAGGAGCTTTTGTCGCTTTCCCTAGGGCTCAGTTTTTGTCTCAAGTCGGAATCTTTTCATTGCCGTACACAGTCCTGTTTTAGGTTCGCTAATATTGTATTCATCGTTTCTCAGGTTTTCGCTTTGCGTTAGCTTGTACACACTTTTGAATTGTAACAAATTGAATAACAATCACGTTGATTTGGTTTATTCTCGTTTCTTTTTGACGTCTAATTTGACAATCACAGTGATCTATGATGTTTGACCTAGGAAAAAAAAAACCTTCATCAATCTCGATATCTTCTCCATCTCCTGTTTCCATATTCTTTTTCTTTTAACTGAAAAAATGAATTTGAGATTTTAAAAAAAGTTATGGTGCTGCCCAGGATCGAACTGGAGACCTTTTGCGTGTAAGGCAAACGTGATAACCACTACACCACAGCACCTGATTGACTAGTGTATTCTTTGATGCAGTGGAGGAGACTCATACACTAACAATAGGATATTAAGATGGATGTAATAATATTTTATGTAAGATAACGTTAAGAACATATACATCCAGGCTGTACACAGAGATCATCAACTTCGTCGATGATTTTTTGCTTAAGAAGTCTATTCCGTTCGTGCATATTCACAGTTTCCCCCAATCAGACAAATATAATATTGCATGTACTCGTGTATATATTATATAAAAATGATAGTAACTTGAACATTTCTTGCATAGTATATGAAATCTCCAATGATGTATATTATGATAAAGGTTGCTGGGATTTGAAAACGACGTAGCAACCAACAGTAGTTATTGTGTCTTGTTGGTGAATTGGTTTCATCATATTTCCGCACAGCCGAGGTTGCCGCACGTCTAAGAAGTCTAGCAACTAAAAACTGAAATATGCAAACTATACCAGGTCAAGATTTGTTGTTATTAGAATTCCTTTTTTACTCAAAATTGTCCAGCTTAAAGTTCAAAACTCATCATATATATTATATAGGGTTAAATCAACTAATCAAAGGAATGCAAGAAAAGTCTGTAAGTAAGGCTTCAAAGAACTAGCTAGCTATAAATGAGATGAAGACTATGTACAACAAGTCATGGCAAAATTATAGTACTATACTAGTTGATAACAAAAAAAAAAAAAAAAAAAAAAAAAAAAANCGTATCATTACGAAGATAGAGTGTATATGTAAGTATATGGATTTGTCATTTGCCTGTCGGAAGAAACTCAATCAATACAGCTAATTCCAGCCTGTGTCTATATTCGTCTATTGACTGACCTCTACGCATATATAATCACAAAACCACACATGCGTGTAGATTTAAAACATACATATTCTTGATTATTCTTTAATTTCTCTATAGAGTGTTCTCATCCATGGCTGCTACTTCATCATCATCTGGTGCACATGTGCGTTCAACAAGCTGGTCTGAAGATGCTCATCCTCTGTCTCAAGCCATCGAAGATCATCTTCTAATGCTGACGCAAAGACCAGAGTCTTCTTGTTGTCGGAAACTCCAAGTTCTAAAGAATGTGTTCGAGGTTGTCGAAGTTTTCCTCCGTTTTCAAACGACGAAAACCCGAAAAGTTTTCACCGATTTGGAAGATGTTTCTGATGGGTTTCTCGAGGTTCTTGATATCTGCAGCACAACCAGAGACGTTTTGATGCAGATCAAAGAACAAGTTAGAGAACTCGAGTTGAGCTTGAGGAGGAGACTGATCAAAACCAAACCAGGAGGAGATCAAGAGGCTTTCTTAGCGAGTGAGATCGACGCGTACGTGTTAAAGAGAAGAGCGTTGAGCAGAAAGATCCGCAAGCAGTTGAAGAAAACAGAGGAGAAGATGAAGAAGAGGAAGAAGAAAGACTGTGGAGACGATATTAATGTGATGATAAAAGTTAAAGAGACGAGCTTTAACGTTTTGGTTTCGTTGTTGATCGAAGTAGTGACGATAGATCAGAGCGATCATAAGCAAATATCGACAAGTGGAGGTGTAGGAACTTTGTCGAGGATTTTTAACAAGAGGAATCAAGAAGTTGTTGATGTAGAGGAGCTGAAGAAGTTGAGAGAAACAGAGCATAAGATTGAAGAAACAGAGAGAGAGTTGGAGTGTGCTTATAAGAAACTGTTGAAGACGAGAGTTTCTCTTCTTAACATGCTTACTCTTTGTAATTGAAATTTGAAAATAAGTACTTTTGGCTGTTTCATTTTTTTGTGAATATCACGTTAGATTACACAATAACAAAGCTTGAGCCTTGAGCACATCATTCGGTTTATCTCCTCCGAAGTTGTTGAAAAACAGAGCAAGGATGATAAATTTGCAATAATGGGTTAATAATTTGAGCTTAATGGACTTATTTAGTTTAGCTTAATGGGCCTTGTAGACGGAGCTGATCATAATGCGGAAAATAATTTGCAAAGAAACTGCGTAATAATGTCTGTCTATACATTATTCTGACAACAAAAAGTATATAATGCATGATTGATAATTGGGTTTGATAATTTCTTATAAGTCGTAGCTTCCAAACGGGAAATCGAATAATAAGATTTCTCCTCTACCAACAGAATATTATTATGAGTGCATTTGGATCTAGTTATGTATATTTATTTTAGATTTGAGGTGATATTTATTTGTTAAAAATAACCTGAGACATTATTAGGCCTTTTTAACAACAAAAAAATAACCTGAGACATTATAAGATCTTAACAAAAAAAAAACTCTTAATAATCACATAATCTAAATTATATAACATAGCAGTAGTTAGCATGTATGCATAGATCTAGTATATTTTTTTTTTTGTTAAAACTAAAAAAAAAAAAAATTCTTGTCGTGTATTATTTATTTGACCTGAAGATGTTGTAGAAGCCAAAAAATCATGGTTTTAGTTGAACACTTGGACTTGAACGTCGTAGAAAACTTTAAGGCTTTAACGTCGTAGAAGTAGTGTAGATCTATTAGCTAAATCAGCTAGACAACAACGCTTGTCTTATGTTGCAACCTGGAACATGTAATATTTCTGTTAAACACAATATGTTTCTTTGGCTGGGAAAAAAATATAAAAAAGTCCTATAATGATCTATGTGGTTTCATGGTTTATACTTTAAAGTTCAAGCTAACCATTGTCCATTGATAATATAATCATATCACTTTGATTTAAAACTTGAGCATCTCTGACAAACACGTAACACAATATTTAAACTCTGATCTAAAATTGAACCATTTCTTCCATTTTAAATTCGTCTCTTCAATTCCAAATTAGTGTAATTTCCCGACACAGCCTGGCACCGTCGCGCTCGTGCATGCACGCATGGTATGTAGTTAAACCTTATAATTTTAAGTCATCAACAGTAGTAAAACAAAAACATTAAAACTATATATTATAAACAGAAAATCTGAACAAATCCACCATGTATCCTAATCCACAAGTGTCTCTTACGTGCATATAGAAGGTTCCTTGAGACATGGCTTGATTCATCTAACTCATTATTGTCCACAATACCTCCAAAATGAGCTGTTCCCCAGATGTCCCACGTCCGTACAAAACCCCAAATTAAAGGTCCTTCGTTGTACTTTCTTCACTTCCCTTCTCTATATAATCTCCATCTTACACACATTCATGATTATATCTCTTACATTTCAGGCTTAAAATTCTCAAAAATCCCGTAAAAAACGAATCAGATCATTCTAGCTTTTATTTTTTTTTTCTGAACTTCATAGATATCATTCTACCTTTCGATTCATTTTTGTTAGATTTATAGCTACAGATCTATAAAATATTACGATATATATATGGATCAGATTAACTTCGAGAGTTTGAGGGAGCTACACGACTGCGCAAACTATCTCCTTGACCACTGTCCAAGAACAAGAGAATCTCTGTCTCAACATGGACAAGAGAAATGGACGGAACAAGTTTCGGAAGCTTCACTGAGGTTGTTAGACATCTGTAACGTATCCAAAGATGTGATGACGCTCGTGAAACACAGCTTGCAAGATCTGAAACTGACTCTACGAGGCAACGAATCATCTGATGTAAACGAGAAGATCGCTGCTTATTATCGGTTCAAGAACAAGCTCAAGAAGGAGACGCTGAAATGCTTAAACTGTCTCAAGAACATGAAAGGAAGCAACGGAGGAGGAGTAGGAAGAGAGACGCCGATGCCAATAGAACAGAACCTTTTGTTTGTTGCAGAGGTTTTGAAGGAAGTGAGAGTAGCTGTTGTGAGCATGGTCGAGTCTTTGTTCTCGCTTGGTTGTATTCCTTGGCTAGAGAAGAGTTCGAGCAAAGTATCATTAATGTCTTCGATCTTCACCATTCGGTCTTCTGACTGGTTAGATGATATATGGGATGAGACGGCGGTGCAGAGCGCGACGACGAGGTTAGAAGCGGCGGAGATTGCTATAGAGGAGCTCGAGATAGAGTTGGAATTTTTTTTCCGGCGATTGATTCACACACGAGTTTCACTTCTTAACATTCTTACCAGTTAAATTTACATCATTTTCCCGCTAGCTTTTAGTTTCCAGCGGACATGTTTGATTAACAATAATTAGTTTGTTCATTTCTAAACATTTTCCTTCGTTAAACTTATCATTCTTTTTGCAATGCATATTTTTTGGTCAATAAAATAAGCTACAAGCATTACTTTTTGTATACTTATAGATCGACTGTAATTGGTTTTATTTCAAATTGGTTTCAAAACAACATCAAACAAGTGCAATCCAAATAACAGCATAAAAAAAGAAGTAGCAAGTCTTACAAAGTTGTGTACAAAAACAATTCACGTCTTCTTCACATTTCTCCTTATTAAGACATTTGAAGCTGAAAATAAAAAAAGGAATTCCATTTTTTTCGCCATGATCTTCATAGGTTCGACGAGAGCTAGCAGCAAAGCCAAAACCAGATTAGTACAATACTATCAAGATTATATAACGAGGATCATATAGCACAATCATTGTTTGGACTTCAAAGTGAAACGCAAAACATGAGGATAAATATACTCAATTGTCATTCAACTTCCAAGGGGGTTAATGATTCACTATAAAGAATATAAATCAAGAACATCCTCTAAACTTTCACCATTTGTGTGAACTAAATCTGGATCAAAGCCACAAACATTATTCATGCCATTATGCATAGACATTAGCAAGTAACAAATTAGTATTGCTAATCAAGTAATCAACATTATGCATAGAGATATTAGCTTTCACTGTGAAACACTGAAACTGCTGCCTTGTTAATTCATCGATAACCGAGCTTCTTAGAACTTTCAATGATTCCATAAAATAAAAAGTGGTAATACAGACATTACCTAGTGATGATCACCGTGACCATGATCACCATGGCCATCCCATGGGTGCCTCCATCCCTACCAATTGCCAAATAGCAAGATCACAAATTAGCCACAATCAATGGAGTATCAAATGATACAAATTCAAATAAAAATCTATAAACTTTACAAAGAGTGAGACAAATATAAACGGAAAATGAGAGTCTCACCATGACTACAGGACCATCTTTCTTTGCCCTGTACAGAATCCAGAACCTGAAAACAAAATAAAAAATTGAGTCTTAAGATGTGAATGCTGGCGGAAATTAAAATCTAGGAGATTGGTTCTACAGTCATTTCATCGAAATGAAGCATAATCCAATTCAAATCAGCATCCACCTAATTGCCTCTGATACTAACAAAATTTGATTCACAAACGAGAACAAAAAAATCAATCGGTATCTAGCTACGGATTCGTCGGATGATCAATTAACCGAAATCCAGTTGTGAGATCTCTAGCTTCGATCGGATTCAAAAAAGAGTACGAATCGAAGCAAAGTCCCAAAAGCAAAAGCGGAGGTAGGATAGAGAAATGTGTACCACATAACGGCGCACAAGCCCTTTCCGGTGACGGTGTGCCACGTCTTGGGAGTGTGCACAGTGACTCCCTTGTAAGTTATACCTCCGCCATGTCCTCCTCCGCCCATTCTCTCGAAACCCTAGATTCCGGCTTCGCACTGCAATTTCAGCTTTTTTCTCCTCCGCTTTGACAATCTCTCACCTGAGATTTGATTTCAAGCACGTGAGTGTGAGTCGACTCGTGTGAGTGACTTTCGATGTATATTACTTGGCAAGGCCTCAACTAAAATGGCCTAGGCCCAATAAAAAAAATCAAAAAGCCCATTTCAACAGAAGTTCCACTCTGTTTTTATTTTTGTTCGGCATTCCAAACTCATTTTCAGTTTTTTTGTTAGTTAAAGATTTCATGGTTAGTGTTTCAATCGGTTCTTCAGTTGGTGAGTTGGTGTAATTCTATGAATCAATTTTATATGCATATGCTTATATTACGAATTCGACACCCTAGTTGCAATATAGTCAATATAATTTAATCATAGAAGAAGCGTACCAATGTTTTGAACTTCTAAATAAGCACACTGGTTGTAAATTTACATAACCGTCAAAAAGACTCAAAAACGAATAAACGAACGGTACATAAGAATTTACAACTCTGAGGGACTTATTACAAGATCGTATTACTACATACAAACGAGAAATACCCTTCTCGCAAAAAAATGCTATATATAAACATCATCTTTTGAAATTCACAACTCCAACTTGTTATGAAACTAAGGACTGTCCATGAGAGAGAGAGGAGATTGAATCTCTCTTGCAGGTGCTTGAAGAAGAAACCACTAAGCTCTTCATATCATCGTAATCATCGGACATACTTCTCCTCACAAGCATGATGATGTGATTCATTAAACTTCCATCGCAAGGAACCTGTAAAGGACCGTCAATGGTAGTGCCAAACTCATCCTCAGCCATCTCCAGTAACACTTGTAAGATCGGATGGTTGAGATAATCCAATGGCAAAACGAATCTCTTCCCTTCTCTCGTGTACACAGCGAAATGCCCTTTCTTTCTTTTCCTCCATTTCTCCATCAAATCGGAGAGTTTAATTCCTTTTGAATATATTTTCTTCATATTTTGTGTGTGTGTGTGTGTGTGTGTGTGTGTGTATGTGTGTGTGTGTGTGTGTGTGTGTGTGTGTGTGTGTGTGTGTGTGTTTGTGTTTGTGTTAATTCGACTCTGATACTTTCGTTGTGAATATCTCTGTATGCAACCGTAATTGCGTAGCTGCTTCTCTATATATATATATATAAAGATGGAGAAGTTGCTTTTTTAATTTTGTCCACAATTTGAATCACGGCCACTCGTGGAGTTACGTACTAGCCTTCTACAAATATCCAGAGATTATCATTTCTTTTTTTTCTGTAAATCATAAAAATTTAGTTACTCTGTTTAAAAACCAATGAGAGACTTGTTTTGACCTTGATATACCTTGTTAAGATTTTCATTTTGTCATTAAGTAACTTTCCCGAGCAATATCTCCATCTTTGATAAGGGTTTCATTCATGTATTTTTAGAACTATGTCTCATTATTTTGTATTCTGACTTGACCAAATTATAGCTAAACCAGAGATTAACAGACCATAACAAAACATGTAACACAAGCTATTATCACGTTTCTTTTCCAAATATTTAAATCCCAGTACAATAGTGGTTGCAGCCGAACGCAAAGGAGAGATGTTGTGGTCGTGATACAAACATGTGAGCTTTTTCGAGCAAGTTGCTTGCTACTTTTTAGTTTATAGTTCTCTCTTCTACTTTCATGAGTGTTCTTTGTTTCTCTTTTTTAAAAAAATCACATGACAATCCTGTAAACCATTTTTCAAAGACATTTACAGCCAACAAATCTAAATAAGTACAGATATTAAGTGCAATATAGATAGATAGATAGCAAACTAATCACAAAAATGGTCAAATAAACAAAATCTTCCGTGATCGTGCCAAGCAAAAACAATGAAACCTTTATAATCGTTTGACCGCAAAACATGTCTGATTCCAGAACCACTTTACACAAGAAAAACAACATATCAACCACTTTTGTTCTGAGCAACGTAGACATATATCTATGCGTCCCAGAGTCAGGTTTCCTACCTCAGGTCAGGTCTATTCTTAGAACGATGCGTCCCAGAGTCAGCGTGACCCTAACTATCATCTTCATTGATGCGTAAGGGTACGCGTTTCATTTCAAGGAAGAGTTAGGTTTGGTTGCGTGAGAAGATAAAAGGTTTGCAAATGCTCAGTTTTTCGGTTCTTTTACATAGAGAGAGGAAGAAGCATCCTTCGCTTCTTCTTCCTCGCTAGTCTCACTTGCTTTGTGACTTTCATTGAGACAAGAAATAGTAAGCTGACACAAACCAGAATAAATGCGAGTTGCAATCTCCTGAAGTACAAGGATACTGCTGAAAACACCAGGAACGCTAAGATCACTAGCTCCCATATGACAAAGACTACGACGTCAAACCTGGATCAAAGCAAACGAGACAGAAGAGCATAAGTACCACAATATAAATGTTCATCGTCAAGCTACAACGATAGAATCAAGATCGCAATGGACTCAAAGTTCGACTAAGAGATAAGAAAGGAAGTGTATATCGACTTTGTATTCATACCAAGAAGAGCCTAGAAAGAGATGGATAAATGACGTGTATGAATCACAAACTTCTACAATCACAAAATCACTAGTTCATGTTTTGCATCTAGAACAACAATAGTTTCTGGTGGAATTGGATCTATTTCCATTGAGCAGGCATATACAGAAGCGGGTTTTAGCGACTGAAACCTCCTAAGGCTACACCATTAGCTTTATCTTCCAAAGAATGATGAGCTCAAAGTTATAACTGTAAGTCATAGAGCAATTAGCTTGACATACATACTTCTTCCTCTAGAGAAAATTATATAAAACCTTCAAGCTGGAAATGAAAACTTAAACATATACTTGCTGATGGAGACAAAAAAAGAAAAATCAAACTATCTTTGTTACTCAATTTAGAAATTTCTTGGGACAATGGTCCACATATAAATCATTCTCAGTGAAAATGGTGGTACAAGGATGACAAATGTCATCGAAATTATAGTTCCTCGTTTAGGTTTCAACTTTCACATTGAAACGCTGCCTAGATGCAGTAATATCCAATGTTCTATGTCAAAGCCTTAATGATCGTATGGGATGATCTATGAGACATTTTAGATTCCAATCGAATTGAATATCACGAAGTCTAAATTTCAATGCGATCAAACCTAAATGCCCAGAGACGAACTCACGCAGCTCCATATCAAAGCAGAAAGAAAGAAAAGCATAAGCCCGCAGATCTCAAATCCTGATAAAACAGTTCTCTAACCTGGTAGAGGAGAAATTCGAGGTGGAAGAGAAGAAAGAGACGGAGGCCCAATCATGCTTTGATCTAATCTGATATTCCCTGAGCTGTTCTGCTAGATTCGATCTCGTTATCATCGCGTTCTCGAAATCTCTCCACCAATTCCCTTCTTCCTCGACCACCCCACTCTCTCTCCGATCGACGGAAAGCTCAAGAAGCGCCGGTGAAACGCTGGATGCAGGAAGAATGTGTGACGAACATGTATACAACACCGGACAAATATCAGCAAAATGGAAATTATTCGCGTTAAGAATCACGGCGACGAAACCATGTTTTGATTCGTTGGGACTCGCCGATCGTTGACGTGGACTCTCTATCAATAACCGGGTCGGGTTATAGATCCGATCTTAACTCACATGCCCATTTTTTATGGATGTTGGGCCTATACTAAGAGCCCTTAACAAGCTGATATCCACTATATCATGGACAGTTAGTTATATGAAGCCTTTTTATTTTCTGACGGTCGATTTAAATGATAAAAATTAAAATGAAAAGTTTTTTAAAAATTAGCAATGCATATTCTCGTGGTGTCCCACACAAATAAAAGCGAGTGGTAACTAACCGTTGAATATTCCCGATTTGACAACGATAAGGCAAAATATCAAGTCCACAAAACGCAGACGGGCGGTGTAGAGCAAAAATTGACGTCAGATTAGCAACGGATGATGCAATTAAGCACTTTCTTTTTATCGAATCTACACCAGTTCCTCGTAAATATATTGTTTAGTTTGATTATGAATATTACCAGATAAGTATGTATTATCACGAGAATGTCGGCTAGTGCAAGTTGTCGTTTCGCTATCATCGAAAACATCATATTCAAAGAATAAGTACCAAAAAAAGACGACCAAGTTAGAATTGAAAAAGACTGGTTTGTTTGATATGTGTGTTGGTACCTCACGGTTCGCCATACGTCTCGACTAAAATTTGAGACGAGAGACTAAGAATGATGTGGCATGTCGTGTTCAGTCTGTAAATGGAACACGGTTATTGTTTTTTTAGGCAAATATTAAGAGATGCTGCATTTCTGATTACCCATCTGTCCTTTTGAATAATTTAAGTTTCGTTTTTTAATAGGTCGAAAATGACATCCACACATTAGCATAAGTAATCGTCTGCTTACATGCTTTTCCTGATTTTTGTAATATACATCTAAATTATCTTATCAAATGTTAGAAGCAACCCTTGGAACGGATATATTGTGTATGTATAAAAGAACAATTGTTTGATTTGATCATTCGTGTCTAAATTTAGGTCCAATTTTTTTTTAAACGGTCTCAAATAAAAATTCGACATGTCCGTTGAAATAATAATTCCAAATCGCTAATTCAAAGCGCGGTTGTTATTTTTTTGTATGTAACGCTTGTAAGGAAATACTGAAAAGGGAACGTTACAATTTCTCAAAATTAATCATTTCTTCTCCAACAAGCTTCTTCCAGCGTGGCATCAGTCAATAAGTCAAGTGGACCCACATCACCGACACCCACGTCTTTTAGCCTTTTATACCAATCAATACACGTTTTTGGGTCCCACGCAAGGACAAGCTTCCACGTTATATTAACACGTGTCGGTGTTTGATTGCTTAATATCACTTTTCTCTGTTTCCCTTTGGCTTTTCTTGTCTACATCCCTCATCCCATTTCTACCCATTGTTTTGCCGCTACTCACACCTCCGTCGTCCGATTTATAACGCTTGACACGTGTCTCCTCATCAATGGTGGGTTCAACTGTTTAGTACTCCCTCTGTTCCAGAATATAAGATGTTTGAGCATAATGTATCTGCAATTATTTGGATGTATCTGGACTCAAAATACATCCGGATACATCCAGATAATTGCAGATTCATTATGCCAAAACATCTTATATTCTGGAACAGAGGAAGTACTACTCTCTCCTTTCTTTAAACCATTTTAAGGAATGTGCAATTTCATTTTCATCCCTATATTTATAATTTTCAATTAAAATAACCCGAAAGTCCAATAAATTTCGATTAGAAAACTGAAAACTGATATTTACATTTATGAAACGTAAATGGAGAGTAAAAGTCTAAATTTAAGTCTAAACTGTTATTTCCAAACCACTCAGTTCTCAATTTAGGTTTTTTAATCTAGGCATCTCTATCTAGTTTACACCATTTTTATCCATTATCATTTTGATGGTTTTGGTCATCCACTAAAATTACATAAAAAATATATAGAATGGCCTCTCATCACGTAAGCAAACTTTTGATATCTGATTAAGAAGTTAATTTTGTTACAATGACAAACTTTCTCTAATTTTTAAAAGAAAAGAATGTTAAATACGTGGAGACGAAGAGAAGAAGCCATTAAGAAAAAAAAGAAAGAAACAAAGTAGGACCATTTTGTAATTTAACTATAATTTAGATATGATTTTTTGAAATATAAAAAATTAACACAGAGCGTGAAATCCGCGTTGGATTGGGGCCCCTACACAGTCCTCTCACTATAAAACGCACTTCCTCTCCTCTCTCTCTTCTCATCGTCTCTTACAAACAATCTCAAATCTCAGAAAATCTCTGATCATTTCATATTCTCATTAACCAAGCAAACCTTTTTCCGATAACTATGGCGGAGGAAAACAAGAACGTCCCTGAGCAATCATCGACGCCGGAGGTCACCGATCGTGGATTGTTCGATTTCTTGGGGAAGAAGAAGGAGGAAGGAACGAAACCCGAGGGGACGACTCTAGAGTCGGATTTTGAGAAGCAGGTTAAGATCTCGGAGCCAGCGCCGGAGGTTAAGCACGGGGAAGAAGAGAAGAAGCCTAGTCTCCTTGAGAAGCTTCACCGAAGCGACAGCTCTTCAAGCTCCGTAAGTTAGATCTGATCAATAAATTCAAAATAAATCCGGGAACTGTTTCAGATCTGATAACTACAAATTAGGATTTGATCTTCTAACCATATGGGTTCGAATTTTGACAGTCAAGCGAGGAAGAAGGTTCAGACGGCGAGAAGAGGAAGAAGAAGAAGAAGGAGAAGAAGAAGACTAGTACTGAAGGAGAAGTGAAAACAGAGGAAGAGAAGAAAGGGTTTGTGGAAAAGCTGAAGGAGAAGCTTCCAGGTGGTAAGAAGCCGGAGGATGGTTCAGCCGCCGCCGCACCACCGGTGGTTGTTGCTCCGGCGGAGGAAGCGCATCCGGCGGAGAAGAAGGGGATTCTAGAGAAGATTAAGGAGAAGCTTCCAGGATACCATCCCAAAACCGTGGAGGAGGTGAAGAAGGAAAAGGAATCTGATTAAGAAAAAAGAAAAAAAAAGCGATGATCATTAAAAATATGAATAATGATGATGGATTTGCTTTTGTTTTTGTGATGAATGATGATCATCTTTTGCTTTTGTGCTGTTGAAGTTTGTTGGCTTTTGTTCTTTAAACCTCTTTGTTATGATTGTATATGATTTCAAGGAATTTTAATGGTATGAATGTTTTCTTTCTTGTGAAATGTTTACATAATTTTAGCTGTGTCCCCTATATTTCTGCGGAACTGTGGTTTTTTTCTTTCTCAATTCGTGTTGTAGAATCGTTAAGACAATGTTATAATTTCCATGTTTTATAATCTTCAATTATTGCTCATAACCCTACACACATGATTCGAGTTTATAATCCATGTTTATAATCCCCAGCCTGACTAACGAGTTTCCGATGGTCCAAGTTCATATTTATGAAATTTAATGCGTAGGTATAAAAGAAACATGATTCGTCACGATCGTGAATCATGGAATTGAGATATTTTTTATAGATCAACAACATATGTCATATGGTCTGCTAGTGTTGATAAGAACAAATGAGGTCCCATCAAAAGGATCACATCCATGCTTAATGTTCAATAAAGTTATCAATTTAGGACCGAAAGTGGTTTGAGAGGAAAAATATCTCAATGTCATGATTTAGGCTAAGCTTATTACTAAAGTACGGGTAATATAGTAGTAATCTTAAACGGTTTAAGTGCGGACAGAAAACCGATTAAACAGAGAGACGGACCGGACCGGACCGGGTTAGCTGGTGGCTTTGAGCCTTTGACCACATGAGTTGTCCTGTTGTGGACCTTGTGGTTCTATACTTCTCTTCTCTAATCTTGTAATTGGGTTTCGCGTGAGAATCAATTTAGGCCCAATTTACTCTCACCAAGGAATCGGGTAAGAATAATATTTGCAAAACGCCGTCGTTCTTGGGCAGATGACTCTGAGTTAGGTTGTTTTGCCGGTTTCGAGCAAATCACCGCCGACTAGTAAACCCGGAGTTTCTCATTCACCGGTAAAGATGGAGGCAGGCGAAGCGAAGTCCAAGAAAGCAGGAGGGCCTCCTCGCCTCTGCTGCATCTGTAACCTGAGACGACCCGTTCTCAAACGACCCAAAACCCTTCAGCAGGTAAACTTTTTCGAATCTCACTGCAAAGAAATCCGAAGGAGCGTGATTTCAGAAGTAGCAAACTTTGGAACTTCTTGTTTGGCACAGTTTTAGGCCTTTCTCAGATTAGAAATGATAAGGTTGGAACAAATTCAATAGAGAGGTTTAGGCTCTTGCTATTGATTGAAGGTTTTTTAATCCTTGTGTTTCGATTAAGGCCTGAATATGGAAAGTTATCTAGCTCGTTCGTTGGCTGTGTTAGTCTTTTGATTATGTGCCATTCATTGTAAAGCCAAGATCTTTTTTTTTTTTTTTTTTGTGTGTTTAAAGATATGCAGAGAGTGCTTTTATGAGGTATTTGAGGAGGAGATTCACCAAGTCATCGTCAAGAATCATTTATTCAAGTCCGGTGAGCGTGTTGCTATAGGTGCCTCCGGTGGAAAAGGTCATTTCTTTTTACTCCAATTTTCTCTGCTTCGAACCTTTTGAATGTTTATATATCTTTTGTTCAGCCCAATAACTCAAAAAGCTTGGTGCTAGTGCAGATTCGACAGTGCTGGCTTATGTATTATCAGAGCTAAACAGACGTCACAATTACGGGCTGGATCTTTTTCTCTTGTCCATTGATGAAGGGATTACGGGTTATCGTGATGATTCTCTTGAGACCGTTAAAAGAAACGAAGTCCAAGTAAGCTTTTGAAACGAAGATCATCTATGTCGATTTGTTGTTTTGAGGACTTTGTTTTCTTCCGCAGTATGGATTGCCTCTTCAGATTGTGTCATACAAAGATCTGTATGGATGGACAATGGACGACATTGTGAAGATGATCGGCCTAAAAAACAATTGCACCTTCTGTGGTGTATTTCGTCGCCAGGTTGGGGAACAAAGTTTGTTCATATCATTTCTCTCTTTTGATCAAGTTTCTTTGGACCTTTTATGATTCCATTGTCTGTGATTGATTTTCTTGAAGGCACTTGATCGAGGAGCTGCGTTACTTAAAGTAGATAAGCTAGTCACTGGACACAACGCAGACGATATAGCTGAAACAGTTCTCTTAAACATTCTCCGAGGAGATATCGCTAGGTAAAAATATACATTAGTTTCTTCTGGTGGTGCTTTCTCGATCATGTACCTTAATTGATTGATTTGTGTAACTTTGGCTAATTGTAGATTGAGTCGGTGCACATCGATCACTACAGGTGAAGACGGTCCAATTCCAAGATGTAAACCTTTCAAATATACATACGAGAAAGAGATTGTCATATATCCTTTTTGCTATTCAAACCTGTAGCAATATTGTGTTTTTGCTTTTTGACTGTCAAAAAAAAAAGATATTGTGAGACCTTAACATTAGCTTCACGTATGCTTATTTCAAGAAGCTAGATTACTTCTCCACCGAATGTAAGTTTTTTTTTTCTGTTCTTTAACATCACTTTAATTTAGCTATATCTAACATTTCATGGATTGTGATTGCAGGCATATACTCTCCTAATGCTTATCGTGGTTTCGCACGCGAATTCATCAAAGACTTAGAAAGACTAAGGTAAAGTTCTTGTTCAACTTTCTTTGTTCTCTTTTTATATTCGCAAGGAACTAAATAAGCAAGAAGATCTCTAAGACTCTAACGTTATGTGATGATATAAAATTTTGCAGGCCAAAGGCTATTCTTGATATTATAAAATCCGGTGAAGATTTCAGAATCGCGACAACGACCAAAATGCCTGAGCAAGGAACATGTGAGCGATGCGGTTATATATCTAGCCAGGTGAGAATAAGATTACGCAAATGTGTTTAGTCTTTCTTGTTCTTGAATGAATGGATATGTTATACGATTTGAGTCAATGATTGATGCAGAAATGGTGCAAAGCTTGTGTTTTGCTGGAAGGATTAAACCGTGGTTTGCCTAAGATGGGGATTGGAAGATCACGAGCAGGAGACGTAAATGGTGATCATCATAATAACAACAAGGAAACAAAGTCTGGACCTATTGTTAAATCTATAGAGAGCCGCAAACAGTGTGGATCTCTTGATTTCTGAAATTTTAAGAGTTCAAAAAAAATGATGTAACAATGCAGAAACTGGTTCTGTATAGAGAAATTTGTTGTAAAACTGGTTGCGTTTGAAATCGCTTTTGTTTTTGGATATGTGGTTTTTGCGTTTGGTGCGTTTTAAAGGTGTTGAGTTGTGAGCCCTCAATCAATTTGCAAAAGAAACAGTTGCTTGAGTCAACTCAAGTGTGAAAAGTTGAATACAAAGCACAAACAAAGCGTCAAAAAACGAAAAACATCATCGAGAGGTCGAGTCAAACAACATACTTCTTGATCACAACATGGAAGCTAGGGTTTCCGATCTCGGTTTAGCTACGTTGATGGAGCCAGACAAGATTCATGTTTCCACGTCCCTAGCTGGAACATTCGGATACTTAGCTCCTGGTTCGTACAGCAATTAGATTCAAATTCATTTCCATGAAAGAAAATTTAGTTCGACTTGGATTTGTGTTCATGTGTGTTTCCAAAACAGAGTATTTCGATGATACGGGTAAAGCGACAATGAAAGGAGATGTTTACAGTTTCGGAGTCGTTCTGTTGGAGCTTTTAACCGGAAGAAGACCAACAGATGATGAGTTTTTTGAAGAAGGAACAAAGCTTGTTATTTGGGTAACAAGTTGTCTCTTGTGAAAACTTTCGTTTGGGAGATTGAGACAGCTGCTTCTCAAAGAAGGTAGAGAACATGTGCTTAAGTTTTTGAATGAGAAAATGAATCTTTTGGTCAATGAGCCTTTGTGTGATTGATTTTCTTAGGTTTCAATTGTTGTAAAGTTGTAACTGAACTCGAAATCAATGATTGTTGCGGTTTTGATACATTAGATATATTAAGATATTGATATGATACAAAGCATTTGATGTGCCAGGGAGTGAATTCAGTTTCTCCAGTAACATAAACACAAGTAAAAGGATTATCTCTCTAATACTACTCACATCAAGCATAAGATCAACTGGTCTTAAACAAGACTATCGTCGGCGACGACCTTAACGCCCTTGGAGGAATCTTGGTTTAAGCTGAGAGCTTCCAGTTTTTTAACACTGTCCTCCTGAGAACAGAAACTCTTGTAGAGATTATGTGAACTACTCTCAAGTGAAAGCATAAATCGAAAGATTCTACAACGGATTACACTACCTAATTGCCTAATCTGTTCAGATAGAGAAGAGATCAAAAGGCCTCAAATTAATCAAATATTTGTTCAATATTGACCTAAATAAGGGGAAAAGCAAATTAAACTCACCTCAAAAACATCCTTGATCAACTGATTTACGTGATCCTTAGAATCGCGCTTCAATTTCACTATGTCCTTTGAGAATCAAAAACAAATCCATCAAAAAGCAACCAATATTGACCTAAATCAACATTGAACCTACTAGGGGAAAACCAAACCTCAAAACCATCCTCAAGGCAACACAACATCAACTCCTTCAGGTGATCCTTAGAAGCAGAAAGCCTCAGATTATGGTTCGGTTTGAGTTTGCGCTGAAACTTGAGAGAAAGACACTCCTGAGAATCAAAATCAAAAACAAATCCATCAAATGGTTATGCAGGCATGACATTAAAGCAAAGCTTAATCATTGTTGTAAGGTGCAAACTTCGTTCAAAAAATTGGTAGGCCTTAATCCGCGTTAGGTTCAGACCTAGCGCCTAATGAAAAAATCGGAGATTAAATGGGAGAGAGATGCAAAGAAGAAGGCTGCCAAACGCAAGGTAATTATATTTGAATTATTATATTTTGATTATAATTAACTGAGATCTTGATTATAATTATAATTGGTGTATCTTCAGGGAGGACTGAAGAAAGAGTCAGAGAATGTCGCTGAGAAAATTTGAGGGTATTCTATTGCTGTTAGACAGTTAGACTCTTTCCATCTCGGAAAGACCTTTGAACTCTCGTTTGTTTATGTTTTGTTATGACCTTTGAATGAATGCATAGTACATTACTACATTGTTTGCCCGTTTCTGTCCATAACCTTGCTTGTATGGCTCGTGTAGTTAACATTTCTTGCATTATGTTTGGCCATTTAGATTGTTTTTACTCCTTTAGTTGTAGTGTAGTTTTGCTCTTTATTCAGCTGAAATGGAATGTGTAGTTTAGCTCTGGAAGGTGTGTTTTCTGCTTCCAGAAATTTGTAGATTTGAGCAATAAGATTTGGCAGATTGATTGTATGAGATTTTATTATCACCTTCACGGCGATCAAAAGAATTAGAGTCCCATGAGGTTTTAGAGATAGAAGCATCGTAGCCGTCAGATCTAAACTTTATCCTTAAATATTAAATGGAGAGGATGAGAAAGTAGTCAAGAGAGGGTCAGTTTAGTTTGAGATGTTAATTAGGGTTGGTGTAACCGTTTCTTGATCCTTACGTTATTCGTGTGTGATGGAATTTTTGTTTGGTGGTGGGTTTGTTATTTGGTGTTCTCGCATTATTGTGATAACAAAATGATTTTATAAATGTCATTTCTAATGTTAGTGAATGACACTTATGTTGTGTGAAACTCAGCTTATGATTTATTGGTAATTGACTAATTGTCATTGTCTCGCAAGCTAATAACATTGTTAGTGCTTTTTAATTTAGAGGACAAAACCTGCAAATCTTAGCCTGTGCCTCAACACAAATAGTAATGAGACCACATGAGCTCCAACTTGCTTGCAGTGTATTCATTTATAAAAGGAAATCATTTTCACAAATAATAATATATCAGTTTCGTATTGAATTAGTTTTAGAAAAAGTGATGGGTCTCTGCAGATTTTCAAATATGGAAATAAGCAAATAACAAAGTCTTATTAGATCGAGAATTGAAATTGACTCCTTAAGTCCTTATCGTTTTCGGGACCCACATTTCAACATAAAGAAATTCTTGATTAATTTGACAGCTTGTGATTTACTTATATGGTTAACAGAAAAAAGGTATTTTGCTTTTAGGATCTGGACCTAGTGTTAAATCTATAGAGAGCCGCAAACAATGTGGATCTCTTGATTTCTGAAATTTAAAGAGTTCAAAAAAAATGATGTAACAATGCAGAAACTGGTTCTGTATAGAGAATTTTGTTGTCAAACTGGTTGCGTTCGAATGTTTGAAATCGCGTTTGTTTTGGATATATGGTTTTGGCGTTTGGTGCGTTTTAAAGGTCAAATAAGAAGCCAATTTTCTCCAAATATGGTCTCCAAATCAGAAGAGATTGTCACATAGATAATATCAAGCTCAATGTTTAATTTCAATCATAAGCACAAACTCTTAGCGTGAAAGTGTGTCTCACTGTAAATAACTCGCACAAACTGTATTGGCAATTTAAAAAAAAAAAAAAAACACTCTTTTCCCTTTTTATTCCCTTTTTCCAAAATCGAATCTGAATTGGAAGAAATTCAGGTTTATATAAGAGATTGGTTCGATCGCCTTTCCTCTCCGTCATTCATTCATTCACTCATGGACGCCGGCAGAGATCGGAAGAACAAGATCGGCGCGAGGGGGCGGCGTTTGAGCAGAGTCTGAGAGAAGCTCGAGAGAGGCGAGAGGCTGAGATGGAGCCAGAAACGGCGGAGGGAGTTTGAGGAGAGGGTCCGCCGGCGACCATTCAGTATCCGAGGGTGGTTGGAGTATGCGCGGTGGGAAGAGTCGCAGAATGATTACGATCGTGCGAGGAACGTGTGGGCACGAGCCTTTGAAGTCAGTAGGATGGACCATACGTTGTGGGTCGAGTATGCAGAGTTTGAGATGAAGAACATATCTGTAGAGAGTGCGAGATTAGCTTGGCTTCCAGCCGTCAGTTGCGTCCCCCACGTGGACGAGCTCTGGCACAAGTCCATCGAGATGGAGGAGAAGCTTGGGAATATCGCCGGAGCTAGGGAGGTGTTGGAGCGGTGGATCAACGGGTTGCCGCGGGCGGGTGAAGAAGCGTGGCTCTCGTACATCGAATTCGAGCTCAGGTATAACGGAATCGAGCGCGCAAGATCCATGTACAATGCGTTTGTGCCAGGAAGGTGTACCAACGCGCCACCGAGAAGTTGGCGTTGATGGCAAACACGGCATTCGCGTCAGAGGCTGCTAAAGAGGATGCTGCGTTGCTGAGTTCCAACATCGGGCTACCTGCATCCACGAGTTTGCCAATCTACAAGTTAGCTGATTCTCTTTTTTAAGGTTTTTTTTCTAAGTTTAAGGGATTTTAATTTGATTTTCTTGTTGCTTTCTTTCCTTGAGTCTTTCGCTACATTATAATATATGTGTAGTTCAGTGTGGTGGGGATGAGCATTTTCACCGTCCGATTCAACTATTTTTCACACATTCCGTTACGGTCCATTGTATAGCTCTGATCATCATTATCAACTTTCGTTAAAAACGACGACGATTTGCACATAAAATTGATTAATTTGTTTCGCTCGACTTACTGTGCTTTAAAATTGATGTTTACTCAGATGATCGTTCTCACATAAAACTAGCACAGCTTCTTCCAGTTCTTCGCAATCTCCGGGATGTTGCTTCTGAGCTTTCGATCGATGAGTCAGAAGTATCGAATCCACCTGCTGGAGGAAGACGCATCTGCTCTAAAAGATGAGCGTGAATCTCTGAACGATCGCATGAAGAAGATCAAGAAAGTATGCCCTTATTCGAAAAAAAAAAAAAAAAAAAAAAAAAAAAAAAANAGATCAAGAGCAGCCTTCTGCATCAAGCGACGATCGATTCCACCGGCGTCTTTGCTTCTCGTCTCCGCCTTCTTTTCGGCGACGATGATCAGTGATGTTCAATCGAATTTAAAATGCTCAGTAAACCGATTTCGTGATTTGTTGTTAATGGTGCATTTAAAGTGTTCGACGAAATGTCTCTATAGATTGAATTTTTTGCAGCTGATTTTTTGGTTTAGTGATTTTTTAACTAGCAGTGTTAGTCCATTAATGACGCTCATCGCCTAGCTAATCAACCGAATTCATTTACAATCAGCCTTGACAATCGTGTAACTAATGTTTAACCTAAATCTTCTTATTTAAAATTTGAAAACACTGGATTTATTTGTTTGACTTTTCTTCTCAACAAAACGACAAACGAGATACTTTCACTTCTTAATGTCATGAAACTGAGACTAGTTTTGTTTCCTTCTTAACTAACTAGATTTGCAAGGTGAAAAGGATTTGAATGGTAAATGTGCCATAAGGAATGTAGTAGAATTACTATTCTCAATTTCTCGGGTAAAAGCAAATAGTACTGGGTACAACAATGTATTTACAAAAAAATTAACTTTTGTTCATGTTTGGTTTTAGTGCCATGGCACAAAGTGTAAGTACGCACCAAAACATTGTTGTAAGTACGCACAAAAACTATTATATTAGACCATCTCCAATGTATTTCTCTATTTCTAACTCAATTATAGAGGAACTCAAAAATAGAGTACTGTTTTTCTCCAATGTATTCCTCTATTTTTTACTCTAAAAAATATTATTATAATTATCTATTTAATATAAAATACATTTTCTTTATAAGTTTTACAAATTGACCACAACAATTTCATTCTTTACAAACATATCCATAAATTAACATACTATTTGAATTAAACTTTTCTTATTTTAATCAATTTATGTAACATAAATTATGTTATTTTGTAAAATAATGTTCCGTTATTAGTTTTAGCTATAAATATGAAAATAAATAATTTTTATTATTTGTTTAAGTTATAGACAAAAAAAAAAAAATTGAAGGACTATTATGTAAAAAAAAGTTCAACTCAAAAATAGAGGAAGAAATAGAAATCCTCTATATATAAAGGAAAAAGTGGATTTCCCTTATTTTTGAATCAATTATAGAGGAGGGTTGGAGATAATTTTACTCAAAAATAAAGTTTAGAAACAATTATAGAGGAGGGTTGGAGATGCTCGTACGATGCCGTTTCTGGTTCTAACCACTGTTCTATGAAGTCGTATGTTGTCCACACATGGAACACCTAATCCATGTTCCTTGTTTCATTTACAGTCACTGTTCAGAGGGATTAACGCGTTTTGTATCTTTTTGTTATGGTATTATTCCATTTATTTTTGGTATTATACTATTATTGTGATCTTTTTGAAGTGTTGTCATTTATTTTACAGAGGGCCTATGAAGGTCAACTTTATTCTGTCGCTATTATTATTAAGATGGCATGGACCCCACGCCAATCTCAAATTGCTCTGACGCGTCGTTTGCTACTTTGCTCACCCAATCATAATTTTCTTGTAGCAAATCTGCATTTAGTGGTTAAATGATCTTTTTTGTACACTTTACCTTAATTTTTGGAGAGTTAATTTGATAAAAACTGAGGAAAATTTGAGTAGTTATTGGCGATAATTCCGGAAATATAAACGTTTGTAAGGTTAATGTTTTACTTTTTGACAAGTACACGCCAGGTTTTAGATTCACTCAAAGCCAAATTTTGAGAATAACAACTGAAGATAAAGCTTCGGTCCAGAAAACACGAAGGCAGTGAAAAATGGAATAACCAACGTAAGGCCAAATACATTAATATTGAGCTTCCAAAACAAATTTTTGATAAGGCAAATATAAATGGGCCCTTCTTCGTCTTCGAGCATCTTTAAAAGGGATAGAACCAAATTTTTTGATAAAACTATATTATTCCGTATTCGAATAATAGATGCATATAGATTTACTTTTAGATGCCTATTTATTTATTTATATTGAAGTTATCTTTTTTTTTTTTTCTCTTTTGTTTTCTTCGTTTCGAAGTTTTTTTTTTTTTCTCTTACTTTTCGAAGTTTTTAATAACCTATTTTAAGGGTATAACATTATTGTGTTGGATAAATTACCATAGATACGATAGATTCCCCCTCTAAAACAGTCATTCTATTAACTAATACGGACGATGGGAAAGAACATAAATGTATTTGTTAGTTAATCCATCACCCCGAGTTTATCAATTAACCGTTTGTTCGAATATATATATATAACATGCAAATAGATACATTTTTAGAATAAGAATTGGATATTTCTTTGAAATATTACCATTTGCGTTAAATTTAATTGATTCTAGTATTAGAGCGAATATTCATTCTCTGGGGATAGACTCTACTACGTTAAAAATATTTACAAGTGAATATTTGAGTTGATACACTTGTTAATAATATGGTGTTATCCTAATCTAGTGTATTCACAGCTATCATCTCTTGAATATATACAGTTGTAATCTTCCGTTTATGAATACAACGATCCTTCTGATCATTTTCTATATCCAAGGCACAAAACATATAAAAATTGACAAGTTGCTTGCTTAGCCATGTGTTACTGTGGAAGACAAATCCAGATTTCAAAGTAACACAGAGTCGCTTGTGGGTCCAGCCACCGACACTGACCTTTGTTTCCTTCTCTCTTATTCGTTTCCTCTCTAATAACTCTCTCTCTCTCTTTCACTATTTGCTGTAAACTCTTTTAAATACGTGCCGTCTCTTCTCTAAACAACTCTAGACTCAAATCTGTGTCTACCGAGAGACAGAGAGAGATTCTTCGTATACCTTTCTTCATTCACCCGTTTTCACCAAAAAATGGCGGCCAATGCCTCATTCGCCGCCGCACTAATCATCGGACTCTCGCTTCTCTTCGCCGTCACGGCGGAAGATCCGTACAGATTCTTCGAATGGAACATCACTTACGGTGATATCTACCCACTCGGCGTTCGCCAACAGGTACTAATATCTACTAACTAAACCAAGATCGATCTCGTTGAAGTAGACGTTAAAGTTTCGGTTTGAGGTTTTAGATCCGTTTTTTCTAAATCTTTGGATCTCGCATTTTCCGGTTAGGGTATTCTGATCAACGGGGCGTTCCCGGGACCGGACATTCACTCCGTTACCAATGACAATCTCATCATTAACGTCTTCAATAGCCTCGACGAACCTTTCCTCCTTTCATGGTAAAATTTTTTGTTCATCTTATTCAAAATCTAAATCTATTGCAAATCTGTAATCAATATTTAGATACCTTTAATATTGAATTCTGTCATTGTCGATTGAGAATAGTTGGCTAGGTAGTTATTTTTTTCCTTGTGAATAGTATTTTATTCTTGTAATAGTGACGCAAAAATAAAAAACGTGCGTCAAAAAAACGGTGAGGTACGTAAGGATTTTGTTTTGCCCACACCATATGTCGACTCGGTCGACGAAATAATTGTTTACACACATTAATAATAAATAAAAAATTTGTATGCATGGTCATTGACAAACAGTGTGACTACATATTTTTAAACATTTACATGTGGCGAAGTGGTCCACCTTTTACCTAATTATTAGCTGTAATGTAACCTCTTCCATTTGATTTAAACTATTTTTCGCGGTTAAACTATCTCCAGGGAGGAGATTAACAAATCAGAATACTTTTTGGGGCAAATAGTAATATTCTAAAACTATCTGAGAAATGAAATGTAGGAACGGTATTCAGCAGAGGAGGAACTCGTTCGTCGACGGAGTGTACGGAACGACATGCCCAATCCCGCCGGGGAAGAACTACACTTACATTCTTCAGATGAAGGATCAGATCGGAAGTTTCTACTACTTCCCGTCACTCGCTTTCCACAAAGCCGCCGGAGGATTCGGTGGCATCCGTATTCTCAGCCGCCCTAGGATCCCCGTCCCCTTCCCAGATCCCGCCGGCGATTACACCGTCCTCATCGGCGACTGGTACAAATCCAATCACACTGTAAGTAACGATTTGATTGCTTTTTGAACGCTTGATTGTGCTTGAAAATTCGACCAATTTTGACAGATTTTGTTCGTCTGTGTAGGATTTGAAGGCACAGCTCGATAGCGGTAGGAAGCTTCCATTACCTGATGGTATCCTCATCAATGGCCGTGGAAGTGGTGCCACTATCAATGTCGAACAAGGTTTTTGCTGCGATTAAGTCAATCACTTACTCAGAGTTTACTCATTTGGCTTATGATTTGAGTTCTTCTTCTTCGTCTTCCTCAGGTAAGACATACAGGCTGAGAATATCAAATGTAGGGTTACAAGACTCTCTCAACTTCCGGATTCAAAACCATAAGATGAAAGTGGTGGAAGTCGAAGGCACGCACACTCTTCAGACTACTTTCTCATCGCTCGATGTTCACGTTGGCCAATCTTACTCGGTGCTCGTGACTGCTGACCAGCCTGCTCAGGATTACTACGTGGTGGTCTCTTCTCGGTTTACCTCGAATGTCCTCACCACCACCGGTGTGCTCCGTTACAGTAATTCCGCTGGTGGTGTCTCTGGACCTATTCCCGGTGGTCCGACCATACAGATCGACTGGTCCTTGAACCAGGCTCGTGCCATCAGGTATCGGCTCAGTGATGGTGATGTGGCTGGTTTATGCTTACTTTGGCTGGTGTAGAAAATCTGATTCTTGTTTTTTTTTCTAGGACTAACCTTACAGCGAGTGGACCAAGGCCAAACCCACAAGGATCGTACCATTACGGTATGATCAACACCACGAGAACGATCAGGCTCGCTAGCTCTGCTGGTCAGGTGAACGGGAAGCAGCGATACGCTGTGAACAGTGTGTCGTTTAACCCAGCAGACACTCCTCTGAAACTCGCGGACTACTTCAAGATCGACGGTGTGTACAGGGTTGGAAGCTTGCAGAGCCAACCCACCGGCGGAGGAATATACCTCGACACGTCTGTTTTGCAAGTCGATTACAGAACCTTCATTGAGATTGTTTTCGAAAACTCTGAGAATGTTGTCCAGAGCTGGCATCTTGATGGTTACTCCTTCTGGGTTGTTGGGTTAGTGCTTCTTGAATTCTCAAAACACATTCATAGCCACACAAAGTAAGCAAATGGTAACATTGTGAATATTTATCTTGATCTTGTGATACAGAATGGACGGTGGGCAATGGAGTCCTGAGAGTAGGAACGAGTACAATCTACGCGATGCAGTCGCACGCTGCACCGTTCAGGTAAACCATATATAGCAAAAGCCATAACCTAAGCTTGTTTTTGACAAATGTGAACCGTTGGATTAATGTTTCATGCACAGGTTTATCCGAGCTCATGGACGGCTATATACATAGCGCTAGACAACGTAGGGATGTGGAACTTAAGATCGGAGTTTTGGGCAAGGCAATACTTAGGACAGCAGTTCTATTTACGTGTCTACACAAGCTCGACTTCTCTCAGAGATGAGTACCCGATCCCGAAGAACGCTCTTCTCTGCGGTAGAGCCAGTGGTCGCCGCACGAGACCGCTTTGAAACGGCGGTTAGATAGAGATGAGAAGAAAGATGAGAGAATTGGTCCAGCCAAACCAGCTGACGCATTCTTGACGGACGGCGTGGTGTTTTATAGTTTTATTCATTCTTCAATTTGCTTTCAGATGAGTTAAGTGGTACAATCAGTTTATCAGTTTGTAATGATCTCAGCTCGAGGTCACATTCTTATATTCTTTGTTCTCTTTTCTAGTATTCGATATGATTATTTAGTTTCTTCGTAAACCTTGTTCACATAAGTGTTGCAGTTCGCTGTGATATGGAACTTTACTTGACAATTCAAAAACCACAAGTTTAAGAGAGTTCGCAGTGTTTTATCAAGTGTACACACGTTAAGCTACTGAATTAGCTAAAGTTACATCCTAAGAAAGTTACTTTAATCAAAACTGGCCAGCTGCAATCACTAATTACCACAGACGGTAACTGAATAAACAACATTAGCCGAATCAAATCTGCACCAAAAAATAACATTAACCGAAGAAACGCTAAGCACAAAAGGGGCATTCCGAGAATCGAACTCGGGACCTCTCGCACCCAAAGCGAGAATCATACCACTAGACCAAATGCCCATATATGTACTTTTCTAGCAGAGGATTAACGAACATTAGCCAGTAGTTCAATTTAATTAGTGACACTGATGATATCGAACACGACAAAATCCAATCGTTTTCTTCTCCTTTCCTTTTGCGTTGATCCGAGATTGTGAAGTGTGCAATAATGCTATACTGGGTTCGACAAACAAAGAAAAATATAATCCTGGATTTGAATTTTCAGTGAGTGAATAAAAGCGACACCGTTTGGTGTATTGTATAGCTCATCTTCATCTTATCTAACACTGAACACGGAAGAGGGAAAAAAAATCAGCTGAGCTTTGAATCCTGATCTCGGAGATGGCGACTAGCGATTCCAAATTCAATCCTGATCTCCTTCTCGCTCACAAGCTTCCCGAGGTTTGTTTTTTCTCATTCTTCCCGATCGGGATCTTCCGTTATCGAAACGGAAACTTGTCTGTAATCTGATCGCGTTTTTTTTTCCTCTGGCTTTACTTGCAGTCGCGTTACACCTACAACGAAAGGTTTGCTTCTTCTCCCTCCCTCCCTCCGTGTGAGAAAAAAAACAAAAGAAAATCGACTGAGATTAGAGAAATTGAATATGAAGAAGTTGATTTTACTTTGTGTAATTAGAGACGCAGCGATCTATGCTTTGGGAATCGGCGCTTGTGGCAAAGATGCCGTTGATTCGGATGAGCTCAAGTATGTGTATCACCAAAATGGTCAGGAATCTATCCAGGTGACTTAATGATTGATCTGGATTTAGTTGTCATGTCTCTATACTTTTCGTTTGAGTAAATCAACTGTTATATTTGCTTTGAATTATATAGGTCCTACCAACTTTTGCTTCGCTATTGTCACTTGGATCTTTGACAGAAGGACTGGATTTGCCAGGTTTTACGTAAGCACGGATATTCTTTCTTATAGTTTTATTTGAGGACATGAAAGATGTGAGAAAGAATGAATTTGATATGATGAATGTTGTTTGTATCTCGTCTGCAGATATGATCCAAGTCTTCTGTTGCATGGACAGCAGTACATAGAAATATACAAGCCATTACCTTCCAAGGCTTCTGTAAGTATATATGATCACCTATATAACAAATATGTCTAGTAGTGTGATTTTTCTTCCCCATCTTTAGGATTTTGATAGTAGGATTTGCTCTAGAAATTGTATATTAGAGATTCTAAAACTATCTGGTTGGCTTTTGATTCTCTATCCAAAAAGTGGCCTTTGCTTGATTTCTCTGAATTGATGCTGTTTGTGTTGACGCAGTTATTAAACAAAGTAAGCCTAGCTGGATTGCAGGATAAAGGTACTTGTCACTACTGTTTTGTTTTGTGTGGAGCCTTTTACTATCCTAACTTAAGGGAAAGTGAAATAATTTGATCTTAGCATTGACAATGGTAGATTTAAGGCATTTTGAGATTGATCTTTTTATTATTATTTCTCGTGTGTCAATCTTTTAGGTAAAGCAGCTATACTTGAAATAGAAACCAAAAGTTACGAAGAAGGTTCAGGGGAACTGTTGTGCACGAATAGGTACAAATGTCTCTGAGAGTGAAGTACTTAATCTGAGAGTTTTAGCTTGGAAAACTAATAATGGGAATTTCTCTGCAGGACGACTGCATTTTTACGAGGAGCTGGTGGTTTCTCAAATTCATCTCAACCTTTTTCTTACAAAAATTATCCAAGTAACCAGGGCTTAGCTGTGAAAATCCCCCAAACACAACCTTCGGCAGTGTGCGAAGAGCGCACCCAACCATCACAGGCATGTCAAATTGTCAATGATTTAAAATCTTGTTTGGATTTTTTTTTGGGAAAATTAATTCTAAATTCCATTTTGTCTGAAGTTGTTTCTGTTCCCTTTGACGCTAACTGCTTTACACCATCTGGGGTTTATATTTGTTTTCTGGCAGGCATTGCTTTATAGGCTCTCTGGTGACTATAATCCTCTGCATTCAGATCCAGAATTTGCAAAACATGCCGGGTTAGTGAAACCACTTACCTATAGATCATACTTTTTCAGTTGGCTATTGTTCCGTCTTATAAAGCAACGTTTTAGTTCGATACTTCAGAGGATAGAACCATAAACGACTTTGGCTACATCTTCCTGCAATGTTAAGTTCCATGAGCTATTAATACTGATTACTGACACCACTGATACTTTGTTTCATCAACTTGCGCTGAAGATTCCCACGTCCGATATTGCATGGACTTTGCACACTCGGGTTCGCGATTAAGGCAATCATCAAGTGTGTTTGCAAAGGTGACCCAACTGCTGTCAAAACCATATCTGGACGGTTCCTCGCGACTGTTTTTCCTGGCGAAACTCTAATAACCGAAATGTGGCTTCAAGGCTTGAGGTATAGTTTGCTCTCTGTCTCTTTCTCTCTCTCTTCCTTGTATTGTTCACTGGCAAATTTTGTTTACACAGCATTTCCATAGGGACTTTTATAAGCAAAACCTGAACTTGGCTTTTTCATGTATTCACTCACAGGGTTATATATCAGACAAAAGCGAAGGAAAGGAACAAAGCCGTGTTATCTGGTTACGTTGATATTCGCAGTTTTTCTTCGTCGCTTTAAAAGTTGGATGCCCTTGTATTGTCAGTCCATATAAGGCTTGTCATAATAATAATATCAAAAGGAACAAACATTACATTTCTCAAGACTGTCATGTTCGCTTGTCGTAAACTGCTCATTAAATAAATACGTCTTGACTGATCTTAATGTTTGTATCGATGGTGAAACGCAAGATGCAAATGCTGTATAATACGCTTTATCAGAGTGATCTGCATCGGAACTAGCAATGAAATTTAAGTTATACAAAACCGACTCAATCACGTACGTGTCAAGACAAAGTTTGTGGTCAGATCACAAGCACATTAAAAATGTGACTCTTTATCTTTAGAGATTTAAGATCGCGTATTTGCCAATCACAACATTCTGCATTCAATTTGTGGACCTCAACTTTTTGACTTTTTAACGTGTCATTTTGTTAGTCCCCGTTATATACAAGACAAAGTTTGTGATCAGATCACAGGCACATTAAAAATGTGACTTATCTTTAGAAATCTAAGATCGCAAAGCCGACCTCTACTTTTCAACTTGTACAAGCTATATAGTAAACCAATTGAAACTAAAAGTTCCTGTATCTAAACTCATAAATCCTTTTTTGTGTAGCGATGATAGGCTTACTCGGAGTCTTCATAGCATTTATTTTCTTCTCTGCATTCCAATGTTTCTTCCTCTGCAAGAAATCTCACGGCGGGACTTTGCTCAAGAACTGGCCTATCCTCGGGATGCTTCCCGGAATTCTACCCCAACTCCCTCGATTGTTTGACTGGACTGTTGAGGCTTTCGAGGTCAGCGATATGACTTTTGCTTTCAAAGGGCCTTGGTTTAGTGGAATGGACATGTTGGTCACGGCTGATCCAAGGAATATCCATCACATGCTAAGCTCAAACTTTGCGAATTACCCTAAAGGACCAGAGTTCAAGAAGATGTTTACTATTTTGGGAGATGGAATCTTAGCCGCTAATCTGGAGTTGTGGGAGGATCTAAGGAAGTCAGGTCACGCCTTACTTCAACATCAAGACTTCCTGAAGCTCTCAGTAAGTAGCACTAGAAGTAAGTTAAACGATGTTCTTGTTCCTTTTCTTGATAAAGCTGCTGAGGAAAACATTATCATAGACTTACAAGATTATTTCCAGAGATTCTTGTTTGATATTTCGTCGATTCTGATGACTGGTTATGATCAAATGACTCTGTCCGCTGAAATGCCGGGGTCTGAGTTCGGTGAAGCTGTGGATTTCGCTGAAGAAGCTATCTTCTATAGACATTTCAAACCGGTGATCTTGTGGAGGCTTCAAAACTTGATTGGTATTGGAATTGAGAAGAAGTTACGAGCTGCTTCGGCGTATTTCGATCGTATGTTTGGGGAGATCATATCTTCAAGAAGAAGAGAAGAGATAAATGGCGGGAAGAGAGAGCCAGCAATGGACGCAGTAACATACTATATGAATGCAGACACGGCCAAATATAAGCTCTTGAAACGGAGTAATGATAAGTTTATAAGAGACGTTGTTTTGAGTCTATTGGTAGCAGGAAGGGACACCACAAGCACAGCTATCACTTGGTTCTTCTGGCTTCTTTCTACGCATCCTCAAGTTATGACCAAGATCCGACATGAGATCAACACAAGTTTTGATCCCACAGATGTAGAGAAGCTCGTGTATCTACACGCTGCATTGTTGGAATCAATGAGACTCTACCCACCAGTTCCCTTCAACCACAAGTCTCCTTCAAAGTCAGATGTGCTTCCAAGCGGGCACAAAGTTGATGCAGATTCAAAGATTCTGATCTCCATTTACGCATTGGGTAGGATGAAGTCTGTATGGGGAGAAGACGCATCGGATTTCAAACCAGAGAGATGGATTTCAGAGAATGGAGGGCTAAAACGTGAACCTACTTCCAAGTTCTTGGTTTTTAATGCCGGTCCGAGAACTTGCTTGGGTAAACATTTGGCTCTCTTACTGATGAAGATGACAGCTGTGGAGATCATACAAAAGTATGATTTCAAGGTTGTTGAAGGTCACAAGATCGAACCAGTTCCCTTTATCATTCTCCGAATGAAACATGGTCTTAGAGTCACAGTCACCAAGACGACGATGTGATTCTTATGCTCGCTTGGATTCTACGGTAACTATTAGTTTCACCTTATTGCTAATAAGTGCCTAAGTACTATTGCACAAGCAACCCACGTATATTTTCTATTTTCCATTCCATGTAACGTCAAAGATTTACCTTATTGATAATAAGTACTTATATTATTGCCTAAACAACCCACGTATATCCTCTATTTTCCATTCCATTCCATTCACTTTTTGAATCTTTGGAATGTGCAAATCAATAGTCATTACCGACTTTAAACACCCTAATCTTGGGTGTGTCAATGAACTGAATCATAAAAGCGTGAATGGAAAGTTGAAAGATGTGTGAGAACTGCTTTATATGGTTTACTCACACTAAGTCCTTTTTTTTTTTTGGAAAGAAGAAGTTGAGAAAATATCTATTTTTCCCCTTTTAGTCGGTCCATGAAGCATTTACCACCTTTGCCATGAAAGAATACCGATCAGCTGCTTCATCAATCTGTTGAACATATCAAAATTAGTAAGCCATGGAATGTTATATATAATGCAAAAGCCCAAGCAACGACAATTTTGTTCATTACCATCTTTTGGGTTGGGCGACCAGCTCCGTGGCCGGCCTTAACTTCTATACGACCAATTATTGGGTTTGTCTGTTGACTATTCTCCAAACTTGTGCACAGCACGTGCTGCATCGTCTGCACATGTTTACGAGAATTTAACAATGAGCATTGCGGGAAGAGTCAGAACGTACATAAACATTATAAACAAAAAAAAAAAAAGGTGTGGAAACGGACCGCAAGCAACTTCAAAGAGTGTAGTGGCACAACTCTGTCATCGTGATCAGCTGTCAGTAACATGGTTGATGGGTACTGCACGAAACTATCGGTTTGTTGCTCCCATGGCCTCTTCACATTGTGCAGAGGCGAGTACCTATTCACATTTCGCACCCAAATTGTAACTTTGTATCAGCATCGGGAAACAAATCAAACACATCACGTTATCATATCTGTTAATAAACTTACTTTATCAGCCAATGAAACTCTTCTTCATTCTCGGAACAACCATATTCAGAAGTCCAGGCATGACCTATGGTGAACTTGTGAAACCGTAGCATGTCCATGACCCCCACATGAGCCAAAGCACACCCATAAAGGTCTGGTCTCTGCACAGAATTAAAAATCTTCATGTCTTCAAGTGTGCCCACTAAATGAATACGAGTGTATTGCAAATTATTAGCTTTTATATACTTGCCTGATTTATGCAAGCACCAACCAGGAGTCCACCATTGCTGCCACCTTCGATACACAGCTTGCTCGGCTGTGTATAACCAGCGGAGACGAGATACTCTGCCCCAGAAATGAAGTCATCGAAGCAGCTCTGTTTCTTGGCAAGTGCACCCGCTTTGTGCCATTCCTCACCGTACTCCCCACCACCCCGAATGTTTGCAAAGCAGAAAACAACACCGAGATGTTTGCTAAGCACAATGCGGCTGGCACTGAAAGACGGCGTAATGCTTATGTTAAACCCACCATATGCATAGAGCAGACAAGGGTGTGATCCATCTAGCTTGATATCCTTTTTCGCCACAATAAACATTGGTATTCTTGTTCCGTCCTTGCTGGGATAGAACACCTATAAACAGGAGCAAAAGCAACTTTAACATACGCAAAGCAAAAATAGGAAGATGCTACAAGAGAGTGTGTTACCTGAGTGGCTTGAAATGCTTCCCTATCAAAGCCGGGCACAGTGACCTCTCGGAATACCTTAACTTCTGGAGTTTCGTTGGCTAAGTCACACTTGTAAATCACACCAGGAGTGAGGAAGCTAGTAAAGCCAAAGAAAAAGGTGTTGTCCTTGCGCCGAGCAGAGACATCAGAAACTGAACCAATATCTACAGGTAATTGGTGAAGCAAGGAACCAGATTTCAAGTCCCTGATTTGCAGAATGTGCTTAACATCGCTCATGTAGCATGCGACCAGCTGATTCTTATTGATTGCACAAGCTGATGCTAGGACATCCTTGTCGTGTTCTTCAACAACATCAGTCCAACTGTCTGGTTCCTTTAGATCAACCCGCACCAATTTGTATTTAGGGGCATCTTTGTTTGTCAAGAAAGTAAACAGAGTCTCATCATTTGCGATGACACTATACTGCGCATCAAATGTGTCCACAAGCTTAACGAATGGAAGAAAACTGCTGCTTCCTCTGAAACTCTCAAGACCTCCTGGAAGTGAAGATAGATCGCAGTAGTATAATTTGTTGACAGGGTCACAACCCTCTCCAATGCTCATGACTAGGAACTGCATGAATAAACAACATGCTGAGACTTAAATCGGAATCCATATATAAAACTGAAGTTCCAGATCAAGAATCGTGGATCTACAAAATTAACTAAAACAGTTCGAAGCCATGAGCTTAATGGAAAAGGATCAAAATGGTTTTCTACAGTAATTACAGAAAAAAAAAGAAAAAAAAAAAAAAAAAAAAAAAAAAAAAAGNAACTGAAGTTTATGAGCTTAATCAAAATTAAAGAACTTGTTGTGTTACCTTCCCATCGTCAGTGACTTCAGCCCCAAACATATACTTGGGATTCTCGTGATCTCTCCAACATAAGATATCTTGAGATTGATCCGTCCCAAGGAAATGGTAGTATAGCTCATGGTAAAGGTTAGAATTTGTCTCAGTACCAGCATCGATATCCTCTCCCTCCCTACAGAAGAAATCATCATCAAAATGGTAGAGAAATCCAAGCTTTCAAAGAAATTAATCAGGTCAAACATTCTGAGCTGAATAGGAAGCTTCTTCCGACACATTTTGTGCGCCTACTAACCTAAATAACAAGCACTGTCTACGACTTACTTGGGAGCTGGGTAGCGACCATAGAAAAATCCTTTACTGTCGTGCGTCCATGTAATCCCGCTAAACTTAACCTGTTCCAACAAACAAGAGGATCAACAATATATCACAATTCTTTGGCGATCAACCCACTAATCAATACCGGCTTAAAGACTATACCCATGATAAAGTATCAGGCTCCACTTTCTTATCCTCAATCTTCATCACCTTAATCGTCACCCAGTCACTACCACTTGAACTAAGACCATAGGCCAAATACTTAGCATCCTCACAGACATCAAAGGTGTTCAAGGACACTGTTCCATCATCACTAAGAGTGTTCGGATCAAGCAAGACCTCTGGCTCAGCATCAAGATCATCCTGGACCCGAATAGCAATCAAAGTCAATGAGAAAAACAATGCTAGAGCCTAGAGCAGAGTTAAAGATGCTTATACACTGATGATACAAATTTCATTTCTCTCAACAAACACCTGCATGTACATGACACTTTGAGCCTGTAGGCCAGTGTTGTGGAAGTAAAAGTACTTATTCCCTCGCCTGAGCAGTGAATCGTAACGCGGATGATCAATAAGTTTTGTTATATTCTGACGGAGCTTCTCCTTCGCTTCGCACTTTTCCAGCACAGAATCTGTCAATTTCACTTGATTCTGGACAAATTCCTTCACTTCTTCAGCATCAGGATCCTCCAACCTGTCAAACCCAACCCAGAATGACTAATTCAACGAGAAACTTCAATAAGAAATTAATAAATCATACGATATCCGAACGAATCAGGAGTTTATCTTAAAGTCAATCTTCAAGTCAAATCCATATAGAATATTCAAAGTCCATTATAAGATCCCGATTCCATTTTTCTACTTCCGTCACGGAGAGCCACCATAAGACCAAAAATAGAATGAGAAGATCGCAGCTGGAAACGAACACTTACCAACGGTACGGATCTCCGATTTTGACGCCGTGATAATCCTCGACGACGGAATCGTCACGCCGTGCCGCAGGGTATTGTAATCGCTCGCCTAACGCCGAAGAAGATCCCATGATCGTAGAGCTCGGACGGGAAGAAGAAGAAGACGAATAACAGCGACGAGAAACAGACTCTGGTGATCGATTGGAGAAGCTTTCGCTGAGGAGAAGAGAAGATTGACGACGTAAGGTATTTATACGGAGGCGGCACGTGCGGTGGAAACGGATTGTTGGGACGGTAGCAAACGCGAAAATGTGAGAACGCGCGTGACCTGCAACCGCTGCGGCTGTGAGCATCTGTCTCTTCTACACTTCTTTCTTCTTCACCTAATCAGCTTCTTCGGAAGGGGCGCGAGTTCGTTTCTGTCAATATTTTATGGATATGGTACCAAAATGCAAAATCTAATATAAAAAAATACAAATGCTAATGTGGTTTTAAACTCTGAGATTTTGGGTTGGAAAATAATGTTTTCTGTAATGTTTTAGAGATGCTCAAACTCCGTTTATCTTTGAACCAGACAAAAAAATAATGTGAAAATTTTGAAAATGATGCATGGAATAATTAATTACATAGGTTTGTGAAAATGATGCATAGAATAATCTACTATATTTAAAGCCTTTGGGCTAGAATAATGCTCTACTATATTTAAAGCCTTTGGGCCCAAATTTTAATTTGAAGCCTTTGTTAATCAGATAAATGCATATATATACTTCAGCCCATAATAAGAGATGCTATCTAACTCTCCTTTTCTTTGCATGAGTCAAAGTTTTCCTAGAATTGTCCATTTGTGAGAGAAACTTTTCACCGTTTATTATGGGAGAAAACTTGGAGCACAAAGAAAAACTTATTTTATATATTTCTAAAACGTAGGCGTTGGACTACTTGCATATGTTTACTTTAAAGTCTATTACAGCGTTTGCAGAAGATAATCATACGCTACACTAGAGACTCCAGTACAGTAATTAATGGAGTTTTTGTTGAATTGACCGAAGAGAAAAAAGAAATAAAAACAGATAAAGCAACTTTGACCTACACAACGGAAATGGTTAAAACTTTACTTAAAACGAAGTAGGGCATAAAAAGAAAAGAACGGTTCACGCGCATACATACATACATATACATAGTGCTAAGAAAGTTGGAGATTGCGTTTAAAGGGCAAATTTAAAATGGTACTGACACACTCACTTCCAATGATGAGGTTACTAGGGAAACGTTAAGTTGAATTGTTTAAATTATTTCTATCATCTTCAAACTATTACATGGGCAATGTATAATAATAATCCGTAGAACCGTAAAGACGTCGTCGAGCATTATTTATACATATCTCTTCTACTCATGAAAATCCTTTAACAAAAAGAGAAAATTATACATATCTACTCGGTCACGGAAGACTCATTCATATCACCACCATCACATTCACATCCAAATGCTCCACGTTAAAATCCAGACATACATCCAAATACTCCTCCTAGTTAAAAGCTCTAACCTTTTTTATTGAAAAAAAACAAAAAAAAAAAGAATAATGGACAAAAAAGTACTATTTCATCAGATTGGAAATGATTTTGCTTTCACCTATCAGCCATAAAACAATACTACTTGATTTCTTGGTTAAACTAATGCAAGAAAAAATTGTAAAACACTTCCGTGCCATATAAAATGAAATTTACCAAAACTCGACATATAGAAAATTAACAAGATTGTTTATAACCTGGTCTCATGCTCCATTTTATAACTAGAAACGTAAGAAAGCAAAAAACAATTACCAACTACAGTATCTCAGCATGTATCATCACATAACATAGAAACCTGAGCTTAGGACACATATAATCACATAATAAACATAGAAACATGCGACTTTACATATATTGTACATTACAAGTTCAACAAAAATGAAACATCATAATAATTAGACTAAGAACCAGCTCTTTCGAACTTGACTTTTCCCAAACTTTATCACCAGAAGGGAACACATAATATAGAAACCTGCAATTTCACATATATACACACAAGCAATCACTTTCTAATGTACACAAACTCCAACTTCAAGAAAACAAGACATCATAATCACACTGTGTGGGCTTTCAAAAGCATAAAAAAGGACGAGTAAATTCTCCTTCTCAATTACCATATTCTAGGGACTAATGGGTCCTCTTTCTTTAGGAATAATTTTACACCTTTCACAGATGATGTAAACGTCTCAGACGCCACCACTTCTCCCAAACCTCACACTTGTCAACGCCATTGCAAACAAAAAAGATGTGAGTTTTAACAATCAATTGTGATGAATGAGATCAACCTTAGAAACCCACCATTGGATTACAATCGAAACGACTTAACTAAGAACAAGTAAAGATCACATATATAAAAGATTATGTAGAGTCGAGATATTACCCATTTTCCTGCAAACTTAGATCTTCTTAGTGTTCACCAGGTGATCTTGATTCTTGATGACCATGGGCCATTGTCTTATATTGACTACATCATGAGGGGTTTTACAAAGAAACCCTAACAGATCTCTATTGGCAGTATGCCCACCTCCCCTCAGAAAACACAACGCAGATACGTACACTTGTATACATATATATAAAGAGGAGGTGGACAGAATGCCAAAGATCTCTGTAAGAAACTCTTTTGTCAAACCCACATGATCAAAAAGGTTAAAGATCCTAGCTTTTCACACTCTTTTCTTTCCGTCAAATGTAATAACAAGAGGTAGGAGCAAAAAGGGGTTTGATGTAAAAAGAAGGGGAACAAACGAGAAGCAACAGAGAGAACATTTAGATGAGAGAAGCGAGAGAAGGGAGCATGAGAATATTTATGAGATTGAGAAGGAGGCAGATGGGTATCTCTTAATGATGGTGATGTACAGTTATTGTTGTAGCAGGAAATTTATTAGCTAAATACTAATATTAACCCCAAAAAAAAAAACAATAATAAGAAAGAGAAGAAAACCGAAACCCTAGATTCTGTTGTCACAAAGCTACGGAGAAAGATCGAACAACAGTCGTCTCGATAGCTGGAATCTTTGTGGATGGGTTTAATCAAATGAGAGCAGATCAAACTAAGATTCGGATTTGAAAAGACATAAGATCTAACAACTATGAACAGAAAAACAGTGAAGGAGAGAAGAGATTGGAAACAATAGAAACTCAAAGGATTTTCTCGGGAATTAAAAAAAAAAACAAATCACATTACAAAGAACAAAAAGTTTCCAAAGTCTTAATGATATATATATATACGGGAGGTTTTTTTTATTTGAGGTGTTTTAATTTCCTTTACTTTTCTTCTGGTTGTTTCTCTTTAGCAAATGTCAAACTCAACGGGGTTCTCTTTTACGCCTACGGCCTACCGTTCGGATTTCCTTTTTCTCATACCTTTTGTTCGGACCACCAAAAATTAAGCATCATTTAAAATTAACAATGGTTAAAATTGTTAGTGTATACTATTAAATTGTGTAAAATTATAACACTGAACAATACATAACGCTATTGAGAACCTGCGTATTCAATTACACATATTCGACTGATAATCAGTTAGATACAATGGTTTATGGATTTCACATTATTAAACCAAATCATGATTTAAAATAAATATTTGGTTAGATAAATGGTTTTCTATTTTTTCAATAAAATAGTCAACTCAAATTGTGTTATTAGTATCAAGAGAAATGTCCAGAACGACGTTATTAATTCTCCCGATGTTAATATAGCACCCACAACCATCATTATATTTTGATCACACGTTGATAGAAGTTGAACATTCGATAAATGGTAGTACTACAAACTTTAACATGTCTTGGACATATTACGACACATACCATACCAAATTGGAAGCTAGTAGAAATAAATCAAGAGGGTTTGTTTGCTTGTGATTTTCAAAACGTTTTGAAATATATACTGAATTTATTTTATTTTACAACATGTATATGTAGAAATTACAAAATAAATGGAAACACACGCAAGAAAGAGATATAGTTGTTTCTAAAGTACTAATATTATACTACTATATATTATTATTATTCAGAATCATGTAAATTTAACAATTCTGACTTCTGTTCGTGTGAAGCAACTTCCAATTGATGGGTCCATTTACTACTCCACCATGGAGTGGATTGCAGAATCCTAGGCTCATGTAAAAATAATACAACTTTTATAATATGGATAATTCAAGCTTTTGACCTAGTTTTTAACCATGATAATCTAAGAAAACCCACGAAAATACGTTAAGAAGAAGGTCAATAATCCCTTTTTGTTTTCTTACTCCACACGACGAAAAATACCATTAAAATGCTAGTCTCATTTTATAATATTTAATAAAATCTTATTTCCCTTCTGTCGACTGATATGTCGCACTCATCACTCCCACAACCTGCAAAGTCTCATTTATTCTTTGTGACATTTTGTTTTTAAATGCTATATACATACATATCTTTTTGTTATTTTATTCGGTGGTAGTATTTTCTTATAAACGAAACAAACTCCAATAAGAAATGGACTTGTTAGTAGTAGTGTGGATGAGAAAACAAATGCATGCCTTGCGTGCATTAACTGCAACAACTCATAATTCTCCCCACTATTTATTGCCTCAAAATCTACCACTCCCATCCAACTTTCTCTCCATTAATTCGCACATTTCAAAAGGGAAAAAAAATCCGTAATCTCCATATTTTTATATCAAACGAACATATCATACTGTACTAGTCCTATAAGTAAATAATAACACATTGAATTAATTGGACTTTATTCAGTTCTTTGTATAATGCGAGCAAGTCTTATATCTACATGACTACATGTGTTCCTATAAATTTATATACCATTAACCAAACTGAATATTTTTAAACAGTTTTATTAGTGTTAGATGAAGAGTAAATGATGTGATTGTTTATTTCAAATTAACTTTAAACATTTTTTAATGGTACTTTAAAAAACACAAGAAGCTGATTCTGATTCTGAATATATAAGATAAACGGAGGATAAATCATAATGCAGTTTTGTTGAATAAAAGATATGAACGACTGACAAAATAGGTTTCGTATTTATTGTTTTGGGTTTTATTTTCTATTATCAGTAAAAAACTAATTTACTGAGGGTTTTTTTCCATCTATCTTTATTTTTCGTCTAAACTGGCCAATTTATTGTTATTGACTATAAAGCATAAGAAAACAAGAAAAGGAGACGTCGGGTTTGTCGGATAGTGAGAATGTCAGTGGTATGATTGAATTGTTTTAAGGACTGGTTTCACATTTTACTATCCAGAACATCGCCATGCTACCGATTTACACAAATTTTGTAAAACTTACAAGACAACGTGTATGTATATATACATACAATTATACTCCTATATGAATAGATTTCGGATTTTTATTTTAATAATGTCAAATATTTCGGAGACTTTGAAGAAGAAAAAATTCATGGATGAATAGAGAAAAACGTTATTATAGTTTTCAGATTTAAGGCATGAAAATGAAAACTCGACTGTGAAAAAGGTCAACACTTTTGGTTCACTTTTAGAAAGCCTTTTTATTTTGCAGTCCATCTTCGGGACATTCTTCTTTATTCGTTTTTTTAACATAATTTTTTTTTAACAACTTACATAAAATTATTTTCTTAGTTTAGTTAATTTCGTTATAGTTGACTAACTTAGTAAAAAAATATTGTTTAAATAACTTAATATCTGTTGGAAAAAAAAAGGTAACTTAATATCTAAAACAAATAAAACCCCATTAAAATCGTGCTCGAAAAATTAAGGGTTTAAACTATGGACACGTTATGTCGTTATCTGCATGAGTACATGATGTACATGTGTTAGATTCATATGTAGAGGTGGATTTTTTTCTTAGCAATTACATTTACATGGTTTAGTAACTAATTTGTTATATATATAGAAAATAAATAATAGAGCAAAGCATGGAGCATGTTGTAACATATCATTTCTAACGCAGAGCTCGATGCATGGACAGATGCTTTTTACCCCACTCGCATGATTGCCTAAACTGATCTCGTATTTTTAATATGCTTTGCAAATACCATTTTTCATAATTAACCAAAAAAATATTGTACTTTCAGTTTTATTTTCTCTAATTAAACTCTGCATAGGTTACTAAAAAGGCAAAAAGGTAAGAAAAAAAAATGCAGAGATAGTTGGCAAACTATAATTGCGAGTAGCGACTTTAAACATATATGCTTTGTTAAGAAATAATCGTTCCATACCGCTGCAATTCTTTTATTTTATTTTTTGCTATAAGCTCTATTTTTTCTTGACAGTTTTTTTTTTTTTTTTGGTCAATTGGTTTCTATTTGTATAAATTATGGACATCGGATAGTTTACCACTAGATTCACATTTTCACAGATAGGCCACAAAAGATGACTCAAACGCCCTAAGGAGCCCGAACTTGACTGGATTAGTCGACGCAGTTAGAAGGGATTATTTGGTTTGTATTGTAAAGTCAAAGCTTTTTATCTGATTTTTCCAGTTAAAATTTTAAATTTGTGCCCTTTTTATCTACCGTTTCATATCTCTGAATTACTGTTCTCTGTATTTTGGAGTTTGTTTTGGAAGCACAAACAAAATAATGTGCCGATATCAAACTAGCAAACGGGTCTTGTAGCTTAATCATGACCCTTACAAAAATAAGAAGAATTTTAAAACTAGTAAGATCTAGGAGAGCTTCTATGAACAGAAGATCTTTTAGCACAGCATGTCACGTGAAGCCAGAAGGTGTGCATGATTGATTCTGTTTTGTTCTTTATGCAGTTCCCCAAATTTTTTATATGTAAAGGGTTTAAAACAGCAAACATTACAAAACTAGTCAAATATATAAGATGGAAAAGACAGTGTTGGTGTTGGGTCGAATCGAACCTCAAGCGATAAGAGATTAAGCTGTAAAAAAAAAGGTACTGGGCTCTTGTTGTTAAAAATTCAAAACAAGAATCATGAATCCTATGACTATATAATAGTATGCACGTAACACATCATCTACTTTATAAGATGTCTCCCTGCTCTAGACTCTAGTCCTAGTCTAGTGGCCACCAATAAGGCAATAAGGCAATAAGCCAATAACTAACGTTTTTTTATTTAAATCCTCTTATACCCTTCGGGACGAATAGATACATGTAGTACGATTTTGACCGCTTCATAGTTCATAGACCATACCTAAAAAAATAACATTTATCTTTATGTGATCATTTAACCTACCAACAAGCCCTAGTAATTTCGATCATCATGTGCTTTGCACCAATTATTTAAAACTCTTATATGGTTTTAATATTCCAATTTAGATACTTCACTTTCGAAACACATCACAAGTCAACTTATTTCTCATAGAAAAGCACAAACCCCATTTCTTTCCAATAGTACTTTAATTACTTTCTCACTAGTCATCCGATTTTGTTTATAATTTGTCAAAAAAAAAAACCTCACAAAATGCTTACATTATAAATCGTACACATGAATATACACATAAGTTGTAAAATCTTACGTCAGGAAGACGTCAGTGCTTTACATTATTACAAAAAAATCCGGAATAGAAAGTGAATCACATATATCTGGACTTTGAAAACCAGAACCTTCCAGACCAAGAAGAAGGTTTGAAGCTAGATAGACAGACACACAAAGAAGATTACTTGTGCCAGACGGCATATCGATGACCACTTGTTGCTAGAGTCCACTCTCTCCCGGAAGGACACCAAGAAGCGTCTCCGAGCTTCATGCACAGTTTCTCACCAACAATGGCTGCGTATAAGTTAGATTCTGCTTTCAAAACACGTATCGTTGACCTACTGTGGATATCTTGTCGCCTCCTAATGTCAATCTGTCGGTGAAAGGAAACATAAGATCGTGAATACAATGATAACCTGAGAGATTGAAGTAAAGAAACATACCAGTTTAACAATCTGATCTGGGATCGAGCTTCCCCAATCGTAGAAGTGATCGTAGAACACACATGGAATGCCTGGATGAGTAAGTATATATGCATAGCCCTACATAGACACACAAAAAAAACCATCTTCTTTGATTAGCGAGAGACTTAGATTGTATATAGTTAGTTTTAAGAGCTTCTTTACCTCCATAACGTGGTGTGAAGGAAACGGCCAATGCGCCTATAAGAGCAACAACAACAAAATAAGTAAGCAAAAAAACATGTGGACTTTGTTTTTTTTTCCCCATGAATGAAAAAGACTTAAGAAATTGATTAAGTAACCTGAGTAGAGCCAGTGTCATGATTATCAAGAAACGTAACAGCTCGTGAAGGCCACCATCCCATTACTCCTGGTGGCTTTCCTTGGGAGTCACACAAACGCCAATACTGACCCTTCACAGCTTCCTATTAGTAACATCAAAATGATTTTTAATACTTGAGATTCGATATAATGGCGGCAAACATGTTAAGCAAAACTCTACGAATCACAATATAGATGGTCCTGAAAGAAACTATGTACCTGCAAAATTCCTTTAGTAGTGAAGTCAAATGCAGATGAAAGCTGTCCCGTGGCATCGATCCAACTGATTATACGCTGCCTATGGCTATCTACAAAAAGAAAAAACAGAGTGTTACAATTTCAGTCGTATCCAATAGCAAAAGCAGGGCTGTATGAAGAAGAAACAATGCTAAAACCTTGATTATAGTCTAGTCCATGACCATTGTAGTTGCAAGAGTCCCAACATTCTCCAACTGAGAATAACGGTTTCGCTGCTCCTATGTATTCCTTCACATAGTTTGCTGAATAACTGCAATCCCATTACATTCAAACATGTAAACGTATAATCACATAGTCATCAACAAACAAACAAACAAATCAGCGAGCTTATAAATAAATAAATAAAAACTTACCCCCTAGCGAAGTCAAAACGGAAATCTTGAAACCCAACAGTGTTACGCAACCAACGAAGCCACCCAATGATATCTTTCCGAACAAAATGTTGAGTGTGATCAACATTTGGAACTCCATTGAAATTATCCCCCGTGCTTCTGTTACCCTGTTAATACACAGCTTCTCTTTAGCTAATCAGAACATGTCAAAACAACATGTGATAAATCATACGCTTACAAGTCCTCCGGTACAAGAAGTAACAGCGTGTTCATCCCACGGTAATGAAGTTCCATCGTAACGGTTATACATTCCACCATGTCCTTTGGTTGTTCCAACACGATGATTGATGACTATATCAGCCATAGCTCTAACTTTGTACTGTTTCATCTTACGAATCAATGATTTCAACAGATGCTCAGAGCCATATGCTGAGTTTAGTGAATAAAGATCCTGTGGAAGATAACCTAGAATCACAGAAATAACCATTTACGTTACTACTGGTTACAAAATGCTCGTTTGTCAATTGTCACAGTTTCAGTTTCCTCCTAACCTTCTGGTGCAAGGGACTGAGATGGTGGTGGCAACCAGGCTGAAGTAAAGCCAGATTTTGCCATGTCGGGAACTTTTCCGTCCAAGTTTCTCCACCAATCATGTTTATGAGATTCCCAGTTATATGCCTGAAATATTCTCTTAGGTTCAAACCAAGATTGAACAGCTGATACTAACATATAAGCCTAAAAGAAGATGAGCTTACCTGAAGTATGACTTCTCTTCCATCGCGTATAACCTTACCTGATAGAGAGTAGAAAGTAAAGACTTAAGAAGCTGAAAACTCATGAACAAGGCTCAATACTATATCAAGCATTACCGATATCAGTTTGGTCGTTGCATCCATCAAAGACCTGTAACAGTAATAACGTGATTTAATTTAAAACAAGAGAAAGATGGAATCATGGAACAACAATTACCAAAAAATAAAGTGTTATACCCAAAAAGAAAGAAAACAGACGACACTTACATTGTTATAGTAGCCCATCTTGAGACAAGGATGATCTCAACAAAAATAAAACTGATCGATGCAAAAAAGGGTTGGAATTTAACAATTATCTGCATCCACAACCACAACAAATGGTAACATTTCAGAGAGACCACAAACAATAATGAGTGATATGTGTGAGCTGTATAAGGTAGCAAATTAGTGAAGAACAACATTTGCTTGAAGACGGATAAATGCAACAATAACATTTTTTTGTGATTGAATTTGGATCATACATAAACAGACAAGAAACATATCAAAGATTCGAGAGATTTTTAGAGAAGAACAAAAAAGCTCAAATACCACGGAAAAGAAGAAGCTAGTGCGATGTTTCTACACTCTTAAAACAAAGAGTCATGCTTTAAATAGAGCCTCGAAGTTGAAAAGTTTATTATGAAATTACAAACGAATCAGAATCAAAATGTCAAACCATTTTCGGCCACACACACTAACAACTTTTTTCAAAAGGTGACGATCTAAAAAGAGGAAGGAAGGATCAACGAAGCAAATTGGAGTATACCCACGAAAACCCAAAGTGACGATTCGATTCCGCGGATTAAGAGATCAGAGCCAGTTGTAGAATACAATACCTTCTTGTAGAAAAAAAGAAGTAGAAATCCCAAAATAAAAATTGAGTGAATTTTTCCATTCGTTGAGTTCTCTGAAGGCAATCGAGACGCAAAGCTCCATAATTGCCGACGTTTGCGTTTTCTCTCTTTCTTCCTCTGAATAAACAAATGAAAAATCTACACGCGCCCTCTTAGCGATGAAGATAACTTGACGTGACAAATCAGATAAGATGTTAGTATGTTACAGTGTTACACACTAGCCCTGTAACGAGTATACATACAACATGTATGTACCATGACCGAATGTTATACAGTATATACTGAAGAAGATTTTAAAGTTTCATACATATCAATGAGTAACGGCTGCCAAATTTGCAAACTTGTGTGATCATATCAATCGATATCACTGACTCCTCTTACTTGATTTGAGATGATCGTACAGAAATAGAGTAGTTTTTGGCCTTGAGATAAAGCCCATATCTAAGAGACAACTTTAAAGCCCAGTTAAAAAAAGTCTGAGACCAAAACGACGTCATAGAGAGTGAGGTTGATCTCCGTCGTCGTTTAGGGTTTTGACTTTTCTTGTCACTGAAGATGTAGACTCGGGAGATTGAAACTTAGACATTGATCAATCACGAGTTTCCTGATTCGAGAATCCAGATCAGAAGAAGCTCAAAAATGTCAACCACCAGCTCCGACGAGGAAACAGACTTCTCCTGCGGCGGAGACGGCACAGACCTTCGAATTCCGAAATACAGACGCAGAAAAGTTGCTATATTCTTCGCGTTTTGCGGTGTAGGATACCAAGGGATGCAAAAGAACCCCGGCGCGAAAACCATCGAAGGCGAGCTCGAAGAGGCTCTGTACCACGCCGGAGCTGTACCAGAAGCCGATCGAGGCAAGCCGAAACAATACGATTTCGCACGATCTGCGCGAACCGATAAAGGAGTTAGCGCCGTGGGACAAGTAGTTTCCGGTCGCTTCTACGTCGATCCTCCTGGGTTCGTCGATCGGCTCAATTCCAATCTCCCGGATCAGATCAGAGTTTTCGGCTACAAGCGCGTTGCTCGATCGTTTAGCTCCAAGAAGTTCTGCGATCGGAGGAGGTACGTTTATCTGATCCCAGTGTTTGCTCTTGATCCGATCTCGCATCGTGATAGAGAAGCAGTAATGGCTAGTTTAGGATCTGGTGAGGAATATGTAAAATGTTTCGAGTGTTCAGAGAGAGGTCGCAAGAACAAGCTCCCTGGTGCTGTAAACAGTTGCAAAGTCACTAGTTTTGATAAGATAGATGTTCAATCTGAGATCAAGAGTGAAGAAAATAGCTTAAGCTTAGTAGATTCTGTAGAGAATGTCAATGTGGTTGGAGGAAATAGGATGCCTGATGCAAAGAGCAAGTTTTGTTATGGTGAGAAGGAGAAAGAAAGGTTTAATAGGATACTGAGTTACTATGTTGGATCATATAACTTCCATAACTTCACTACGAGAACGAAAGCGGATGATCCGGCTGCGAATCGTCGCATCATCTCCTTCACTGCGGACACTGTTATTAGTCTTGATGGGATTGAGTTTATCAAGTGTGAAGTCATAGGCAAAAGCTTCATGCTTCATCAGATAAGGAAGATAATGGGTCTTGCTGTTGCAATCTTGAGGAATCTTGCTCCTGAATCACTTATCCACACTGCCTTCAGCAAGTAAGATTCTTCTTCTTTTTTGCGGTTTTAAGCTTACAATGTCTATAGTTATGTTTGTTTTGATTTTGAAATGTGTGGAAATTCTGTATAACCAGGGATGTGAATATAACTGTACCAATGGCGCCAGAAGTTGGACTCTACCTGGACGAATGCTTCTTCACGTCGTACAACACGAAATTTGAAGAGAGTCATGAGGAAGTGTCCATGGAAGCGTACAAGGAAGAAGCTGAGGCGTTCAAATTGAAGCACATCTATACTCATATCGGCTCTGCAGAGAGAAGATATGGATCTGTGGCTCTTTGGTTGCATTCCTTGAACTATAGAAACTATCCTGACCTAAATTATGGCAGAAATGGGCATAACACAGAGCAAGTTCTTATCTATAAGAAGGTTGATGAATCTCAAGACACGACAGAGCTAGAGCCAGTCATAGTTTCTAAGCAAAATGGTGAAAACACTCGAGTCAAGACTTCCAAAGAGACCATGACTATAGCTTAACTAGCATTATTTGTTTTCTTGAGCATTTTTCAACAATAACACTGTCGTGGTGATAATTCTAATGGATGTGTTTTGTTGTTATAGTTCTTTATAACACCAAAGATATTCAAATGTTGTCATGATACTAAAGATTGAATTTGATGGAGAAAGGAGAATATTATTTGAACAATGTTTATGACAGATAAAAGGAGCAAGAGAAAAGATTTGAGAGGAAGAAACGTGGAACCGAATCTACAGGCAGAGACGTGACGTTACATATGAGCAGAACAATAAAATCCCTAATCGCACGTCAGCCTCTCCGAGCCATAAGGCCCATAACTTTTTTTTTTCTTTCTCTTTTTTAACTATTTATTTATTTTTTAATTATTTTTACATTGTTATTTAGGGTAAATAAATATGTCAGACTTCGGTTGACCCGATGAGTTTTAGGGTGTGACTCCTATCTTCATCTGCACTAATAAGTACTACTTCTACTTTATAACTTTCGCTTACCAATGCATGTCAATACTCAACAGTGACTATTTTTCCAATTTACAGAGGTTTTAAATGCCCAAAAATAATAATTGATATTTTAAGAAGGTACGAGTTTTAAATTCTTCACCTAAACATGGTTTTTATTGTAAAGTATCAAGAAGTAATAAGGTCTATTTTTAAAAGATACTATTGATATTTTCATGTAAAAAGGACTTGAATTTTTTGAATTATTGATTAGACTGGAAAGAAAATGACGTGCCTAAATTCTACTGCTCATAAGCTTAACATCTATAGTAGATGGGGTGCAATAATATCAGTATTAATAACCTGTGAAGAAAAGTAATTAATGCATATTAGAAGTATCAGACAAATTACTAAGCAACATCATTCAGAAACGCCTCGAAAAAAAAAAACAATAATTTTGACAGCAAATATGTATATACACAACCTGGGTACAAAGTACTAAATGCTAAATTTTCCTTATATCTTTGTGGTATATATTAAAAACACAAAAGGAAGAAAATGACAAATCCTCACGTCCGTTACTTTTTAATCCTTAGCAAAAATCTAATTTATATCTCTATTTCTTTCGGGATGTAATCACAAATCTTATCTTGAATGGTTAGCCTTTCTCTTCTTTCCTTAAACCAAAACCAAAAAAGACAGACCAGACAAAAAGAAAACAATAACCTCCATAAAGAAAAACAGAAGAAGTCTCTCGCCCCCTCAAACGATGTCGTCGGAAAACGAATCGACGCCTTCTCAGGCGACGGTTGAAACGACGGCCACGTCACCGGCGAAGATGAAAGAGTATCCGAAACCACTGGCGTCACATGAAGCTATCGTTAGAGATCTTGCTCTCTTCTGGGATACTCTCAGGCGGTTTCACTCCATTATGGCCACCAAATTCATGTAACCAATATTCTTCCTCTTTTCTTACTTTATACCACTAGATATCTTTTTATGATTAGTTTCACACTTTCACTTATTTAATACTGTACTGTATACGTTTTTTTCAAACAAAATTGTTTATTCAAGGATTCCTGTGATTGGTGGAAAAGAACTGGATTTGCATGTTTTGTATGTGGAAGTCACGAGGAGGGGAGGTTACGAAAAGGTCAACCCTTCTCGAACAAAAAAAATATTTATGATAATTCACTCTTACTCTCAATCTCATATTCTTTTTGGTGAAAATGCATGTGAATTAATAGGTGGTTACAGAGAAAAAATGGAGGGAAGTTGGAGGAGTGTTTAGGTTCTCTGCGACCACAACAAGTGCTTCCTTTGTCTTGAGGAAACATTATCTGAATCTTCTCTTCCATTACGAACAAGTCCATCTCTTCACTGCTCGTGGTCCTCTTCTTCAACCCACAGGTTTATATTTTTATACTATATACTTATTTACTTCATTCTATCATTCAAATGTATCTCTTGAGACTTGATTAATCAACCGTTTGATGAATGCTACTCAATGAATCATAAGATGCTGCTGAAATTCTCTTTAATGCCCCAAGACTAGAAAGTTCATTACTTTGTTCACCATAAACGATAATCTGAAAAGCTTAATGAAATTAAACTAAAAAAATTAAATTAAATTTGGAAATGTTAAGTCAAGGGTTCAATCGTGGGACAGATTCTTACGAAATACGTGGGAGTCGATAATTGGTTTTCGTCATTTCTATATTTACAGTTATTGTAATAATTATCTTGGAATTATTAATTATTTAACGACGATTAATGTTGCATTTAAATGAAAATCAAATTTGCAGCTACGTTTCATACCAAGGATCCTTCAACAAGCAAGGAAATGGCTCTCGTCGAATATACTCCTCCGAGTATTGGATACAATAATTCTCATCCGCCTTGTCAAGGTTCTACTCTTCCTTTTTCATGTTTTATTTCATTATTTTACTAACAGAAAATGTTTAAGAAATTAATCAATGATTATATATGTGTAATTTACATTTAGAGGCTCTCGAATGATAATTGTTCAGTTAGCTTTACGTACTTATCGTAAAATAGTTGTGTTTATCTTAATACTTTTCAAATATAATCTAGTTCATAACGGTCCCACCGTCATTATGTTTGATGCAAATTTATTTGGATTTTGTTGGATAAATAAACCGAAAGACGTGGAGCAAACCGGTAGCTATATGATAAATATGATTTGATTCACATATGCATGGTGCAGGTTCGTCGAGTTTCACAGCCATAGGTACAATCGAAGGCAAATTCGATTGTGGTTATCTGGTTAAAGTGAAGTTGGGCTCAGAGATTCTCAATGGCGTGCTTTACCACTCGGCCCAGCCCACTACACCATCACCAATCGCTGCTCTAAACGGCGCCGTTGCTCCTTATTTTGAAACTGGGAAGAAACGTCGCCGTTTAGGTAAAAAGCGAAGAAGCAGACGCAGAGAAGATCCAAATTATCCAAAACCAAACCGGAGCGGTTACAATTTCTTCTTTGCGGAGAAGCACTGCAATCTCAAGTCTCTTTATCCGAACAAAGAAAGAGAGTTTACGAAGATCATTGGTGAATCATGGAGCAATCTCTCAACCGAGGAACGAATGGTAAGAAATTGTCTTGATAACCGGGATTTGTTAAGGCTGTTTGGGAATAAGATTGAATGTGTAGTAAACCGATATCTGAACCAAATTTTCGGTTATTGTTTTGTAGGTTTATCAGAACATTGGATTGAAGGACAAGGAGAGGTATCAGAAGGAGTTGCATGAGTACAGAGAGAAGTTAAGACTCAGGGCTGCTGAGGAGGCAAACGGCAGGGTTTTTTAGGTGGTTTACTAAAACCGGCGAGTTATTCTGTTGTTCGTCGTTTCTCTCTCACTGGAACGGACGCCTCGTCGTTTTTCCTAACTTATGGTTATTGTAGTTTTTCCTTTTTCAAACTAAGCCCATCGAGGCCCAATTGTAAACTCGATCGACTTGACAAGAGCTCGTTTGGGAATTGTTTTTTTTTTTTATCGAATTAAATCTCTTAATCAAGTTAGCATCCATTCAAAGTCTTCTAAAGCTTATCTACTTGTATGCAAAGTTAGACAAACTATCAAAACAACGCCACGTCACCTAATAAAACATCTAAGACAGCCAATCACAGCAATTCCATGCAGATAACTCTTTCTCTTTCTCTCACCACATAAACCTCACAAACTTCCTCTTGTGTTGTTCTCTGTTTCGTTTTTTTTTTCCACAATTCCATTTTGGGATAGAAAATCCAAAGTTTCTCTATATATCTTATTAAATCGCATATATTCATTTCTTTTATAGTAATCACATAAACAACCAAAACACCAATTTTAAAAATAAAAAAAACAACAAAATGGCCTCAGTTACATCAGCTACCGTCGCCATTCCTTCATTCACCGGCCTCAAGCTCGCCGTCTGCTCCAAAGCTACAACGGTTTCGACTGCCATCAGATCCTCTTTAGCCGTAGCGACGCCAAAGCTCGCCGTGAAGTCTTCTCTTAAAGACTTTGGCGTCATTGCTGTGGCAACGGCAGCTTCCATGGTTTTAGCAGGAAATGCGATGGCCATAGAGGTTCTTCTAGGATCAGACGACGGAGGTCTGGCTTTCGTACCAAAGGAATTCACGGTGGCTAAAGGAGAGAAGATCGTGTTCAAGAACAACGCAGGGTTCCCACACAACGTGGTGTTCGACGAAGACGAGATCCCTAGTGGCGTGGACGCGAGCAAGATCTCGATGGACGAGCAAGCGCTGCTAAATGGTCCCGGAGAGACTTACGAGGTTACTTTGACAGAGCCTGGCTCTTACAGTTTCTATTGTGCGCCCCACCAGGGTGCTGGTATGGTCGGAAAAGTCACCGTCAACTAAACTGTTGAGTTAAATAGAGATTCTGATTCGAGTAGGAGGTTGTTTACAATGGCAAACCATATAGAATATGTAATTTGGTAGAGATTGTTGGAGTGAGTATTCAACAGAATTATATAATAAGATTGCTGGTTTAATGGTCTTCAATGTTTTCCTTTTGTACATTTTAAGTCAATAACTTGCGTTAGATATGGCCCGATCCCGATCGTACAGTCTTTAATAGACCCATTACGATTTATATTTACGATTGGGTCCAACCGATAAGGCTCATGATTTTTTTCCAAAAACGTATACGGAAACAAAGCTGCTTGGTTTTGTAAGTGACAGAAACAAGAAAACTTGCTTCAATAATAAATCAGGATTCTGTAAGTTCATGAGTTTTGTTTTATAACTAATGAATTTGAAATAAATCGATATAAGAATTAAATAGAAATAAATAAATAATGTAACATAAATGAAGACAGCCTATGAAACACAAGGTATCTTTTTTGTTCGCGTGGTTTGATTTGATCTTGAAGCCAAAAAGGGAATGAGACAGAAACAACAAAGATCAGCATCATGATAAACTGTAGAAACCGAGATTCTCTTGAGTCAGAAGGTTCCACGTTTAATACAGTTATCAAAATTTTCAGATCTTGAGCAAGTCTAGTGGCATTTAGATTCTAATTGAGACACAAATATGAATACTTTTTTACATTAGCAGTGGGTAGAAAGCTCTCTACGGTTGTCACATTTTGTGTTTTTAAGCAAAATACACAGCAAAAACATATTTGAAGGCTCTGTGTATCAACTTTATTTAATTATTTTAATTAAGATGTATAAATCATGGTTTCGAAGAGCTTCAAACTATAGTTTTCCGATCGAATATAACAGCTGGAGAGCGGTGTGTCTAATGGTGCATTATAGTCTACATTTGGAATGATTTGAGTAAACTAATATCGGGTTTAAAATAAAATGGGACCAATCTGTAACGAACTTGTCTTCGTTAACACATTAAATATGTCGTGTGCACCATAAAGAGCACGTGAGCGTTGTCAAAAACAAGCTGTTATATGGAGTGATTAAAGATTCGTCTCGACATACGGACAAGATTGCATAACACATTGTCATGTGATATGAACTCATATGAGTCATGTGATATGACCTATCTACCAAAGACCATAATTTAATTAAAACAATAACTGGGTAGTCCAAGAATCAGCTAATATTTATGTTTTGAACTGAGCTCATGGATCATGTCATCATGGACCAATAGCATAAAAACGATGGAGATTTATTTTCTTTTTATGTTTATCAGAGTTTGATATTATAAGTCCTTATAAAATTACTTTTTTTATTTTTTTTTATTATGAAATTACTTTGCTGTACGGAGCTAGGTTGCATGGAAACTCCACCCGGGATACGTTTCCCGTTTCGGAAACTCGATTTTTCATGTTTCCTTAAAATCTCAGTTTGGAAACTTGTTGGAAACGCACGTTTCCGCTTTGGAAACTCGCGTTTCCATTTTGACACTTTACGAAAAACTTATCTTTTATTTTGGAAACATAAAAATAAATAATTATGAAGCTAAAACTAAAAGTAAATGATTAATTTAAATATTAAATAATTGAATTATTAATATAATTTATTACATGACATCAGTTTTGGTATTATAAATTATTTTCGGAAAAAATCAACATTCAACTTTATGAAATTTATACCTTTAATTAAATTATCTAATATTCATGTATTAGATTTGTGTTGATTTAAATATTATTTATAATATAAATTATATGTTTCATATTTCACTATGCATATAATATATATATACGTCTCCAAAACGTTTTCAATCTCATATTTTCAAAAATAGGCGTTTCACGTTTCCGAAATGTTTCGTTTCCACGTTTCCGTTTCTGTTTCCGTGCAACGTAGGTACGGAGAGTGGGAGAAATGTATAAAATGAACAAAATTACACGACTTTTCCATATACAAAAATTTTATATTATGGAGCTGGCTTGACCATACAACGTGGAGACAGTGAAATGCTTGAATGCTTAAGAAGATCACACGATATAATTCACATGTTGTTTGGTATTGAGATTAATTAAGGTCACTGAAAAAAACATCTCAGACGATTTAGGTGGAGTGAAAAGATTCCATGGCAATTTTATTCACATTTAGTTGTAGAACTACGAATAAACTGAACTATACATAACTTAGCTTAATCATTTATACCAGTATTACTACTGTAGTGCCATAGTGTAGATATAAACCTGATAGTATATATATGTGAATTGTATATACCATAAAATATGTATAAACTGACTTTGAATACATTTTAAGATTATAGTCAAATTCAACATTGTGGCTAAGATCATGGAGAAGTTCAGGTTTAGAAGGATTTAAAGAAGTTTACACAAACTGTAAATAATTTTTTATTTTTTTTTATTTTTTTTTTTTTGACATCCAACTGTAAATAATTAGGCTTAAGTATTAGAGGGATCTTGTTTTATTCAAAATATTTAAAGAGACGATAATCCACTAAAAAAATCGTATATATGTAGTGGCCAATTTTGTTGTACATGTGTGTTATTGGTTTAAGGCTTTAAGCTGGCGACTGTATATTGCTTTTAGTTCTTAGAGCATCCCATCTCAATGGGTATCTCAATTTTTTAAAACAAACAAAAATAGTAATTACTAAGTATTAGGAAGAAAACTGAGATTTTGAAAATTTTAAGAGATTAATTATGTTATTTAAAACATATTTAAATAAATATCTTTAGTTAGTTTTTGATATAAATAAATCAATCTAATGAAAATAATCGAGTATATATAAAATGTAATTTGATGTTTTCAAAATGTCAATATTTTTTAATAATTTAGGATCAAATCTTAACTTAAAGTTTTGAATTAATTACTAAAATGTAAAAAGTTAAGATTTTATCAGTGAGAATTTCAATGATTATCTCACCAATGGAGAATTTTTTTGGTAATATATCAAAACAAAACATGAAAAAAACTTATATGGAGATTGTTGTTATATGGAGTTATGGACCATAAAGTTCTGCTATCTTATTACCTAAAACGGATTATTTATTTCCAAGATTCGAAATTGGGATATTCGTTCTATACATCTTTGCAGATAAAAACCATTAACTCGTTACAAATAAAGACTCGTAAACTCTTTCTGCTCTCTCTCTCTTTCTCTCTTTCTCTCTGTCTCTCTTTTTTTTTTTATAAAAATGGACTCGGTGGGGCTCTTCTGCACCGCCGCTCTCGTCGCCGGCGGAATCTACTGGTTCGTCTGCGTCTTAGGTCCAGCAGAGCGAAAAGGCAAACGAGCCGTAGATCTTTCCGGTGGCTCAATCTCCGCCGAGAACGTCAAAGACAACTACAACCAGTACTGGTCTTTCTTCCGCAAACCGAAAGAGATCGAAACCGCCGAGAAAGTTCCAGACTTCGTCGACACATTCTACAACCTCGTCACCGACATCTACGAGTGGGGATGGGGACAGTCTTTCCACTTCTCTCCTCACGTCCCCGGCAAATCCGACAAAGACGCCACAAGGATCCACGAAGAAATGGCCGTCGATCTAATCAAAGCCAAACAGGGAATGAAGATCCTCGACGCCGGATGTGGAGTCGGCGGGCCCATGAGAGCCATCGCGGCCCATTCTAAAGCCCAAGTCGTCGGAATCACCATCAACGAGTACCAAGTGAAACGAGCCAAGCTCCACAACAAGAAAGCCGGTTTAGATTCTCTATGCGACGTCGTTTGCGGCAACTTTTTGCAGATGCCGTTCGACGACAACACATTCGACGGCGCTTACTCGATCGAAGCCACGTGTCACGCTCCAAAGCTGGAAGAAGTCTACGCAGAGATCTACAGAGTGATGAAACCGGGATCGCTCTACGTCTCCTACGAATGGGTCACGACAGAGAAATACAGAGACGGAGACGAAGAGCACGTGGAGGTCATTCAAGGGATCGAGAGAGGAGACGCTCTTCCCGGACTGAGAAGGTACTCCGATATCGCAGCGACGGCGGAGAAAGTCGGATTCGAGGTCGTGCAAGAGAAAGATTTGGCTAAACCGCCGGCTAAACCGTGGTGGAGCAGGCTTAAGATGGGTCGTCTTGCTTATTGGAGAAACCATGTCGTGGTTGTGATTCTCTCTGCGATTGGGATTGCTCCTAAAGGAACAGTTGATGTTCATGATATGCTGTTTAAGACTGCTGATTATTTGACTAGAGGTGGCGAGACCGGAATCTTCACTCCGATGCATATGATTCTCTGTAGAAAACCAGAGAAAGCTTCTGAATGATGATGGATGAGAGAATCTTCATCTTCATCTTCATCTTCTTCTTTGTCATTTTTTTTTTTTTTTTTTCCTTCTTCTTTAATTTCTTGTTTTGCCATTTTAAGAATCTTTTTGTCGTGTCGTATTAATACCAGTTTGCTGTTCAGTGTACTCTTCAACTATTATTTATTTTTCTCAATTTGATTTGTTTTAACTGTTAGAATCGCTGAAATTTGGTCTTATCAATTGTTTTCGAAAGTGTTTGCCGCCGGGAAAATTGACTCGGTATTATCGGCGGACTAGTTTACGGATTAGTTTTCACACTTGTTAAGACCAAGACGGAATCGACGGTGGAGATCTGCCGTGGATCGCGCCGGCGAGGTATACGGGATAAGCACGTGTAGTGTTACTTTTGGAACTTTTACAATCAGGGCTACTTTTTGCCTTTATGGAAAGTTATTGGGTCATGATACTTGGGTGTCGACATTGTGTTAGATAGTAGCCAGTAGTGAGTGGTCGTGCGATTTGTGGGCCGTCCGCAATGTATTATTTTATTGTCAACCAATTTTGTATTTATCTAGCTTTAAAATTAAATTTCCCAAAATTGTAATTTTTGAATTTAGGCTAATAATGGTTTTGTTGCATCGTCGTGGTAGTGGTGGGTGAAGCGTGCCCTCACGCACTACACTACAGCTTACATTAGAAAATGATATTTTATTTATTTAATTATTTAATTTGTATGAAATAAAATATGGTTGGACTTTGGACTTTGGAGTGGTGAGTGTGATTTTGTAAATTGACTTAAAAAAAGTTTATCGTTTGCCAACCAATGCACTAGCCAACGCACTCTACCGATTTTGTGTACTTGGCTAAAATAATTTAATCAACAAAAGTTTGGGTCGAAACTATAATGGGCTTATGGGTTAGATGGCTAAAGGCCCATATTTTATTAGGCTGCCTTATTTCCACTTAACTTAAGCGTAAGTGTGATATATATTATTTGAGCAAGAGGTCAAAGAGAATACACGTGTACATGTTTAATGTCAATGGACATTTTGGTCGAAGCTGTGAAACATGTCCAAACTTTGACAGCTAATGCAATTTTTGTTTTTTTGGCTGATACATTTTCCGTTTACCATATCGAAAATACAATGGATTCAGGTGGTTAAAAGTCTCCAACATATTCAACGAGTCTTATTTGGATGCTGATGGAAAAATTTACAAAAAATTGTCTTTATTCAACAACTTAAACAAAATGATGTCAATAGCCTTTAGAATCACAAATTCCTTTCTTATCCAAAAAAAAAAAAAATCTACTCAGCAGTGGACATGATCCACAAAATTAAATCAAGTGGACACAAATTATTGAATCCTTTTTACAAGATCTATCCACATTTGACCATTCATCATCGAACTCTAACCAATCCACAAACACACACACACACACTCTCACACGATGGCCACCGTCGCTAACTTCTTAGCCAAACCAATCGCCGCCGTGATCCCACGGCCTTCCTCCGCCGTTACTTCCTCCTCCTTCGTATTCCTCGACCCCAAACCCAACTCTCTGTCTCTAAAACAGAGCTGGAGAAAGCTCCCCCCGGGAAGACTATTCTCCGCCGTGAAGGCCGGAGCGTCGTCGCCGGGGAAGGTGGATTCACCGGCGGCGAAGGACGAGAAAGTGCAGAAGATTCACAGCGGGGAGGAATTCGACGAGGCGCTGAAAAATGCGAAGACCAAGCTGGTTGTTGCGGAGTTTGCCACGAGTAAAAGTGATCAGAGTAATCAGATATATCCGTTTATGGTGGAGCTGAGCAGGACCTGTAACGATGTCGTTTTCTTGCTCGTCATGGGTGATGAGTCCGAAAAGACCAGAGAGCTCTGTCGTAGAGAGAAGATCGAGAAAGTTCCTCACTTTAGCTTTTATAAGAGCATGGAGAAAATACACGAGGAAGAAGGTCAGTTTTCAATTTTCACTTCTTCTGTCACTTTAAAAATATGATTTTAATTTGTACAAAAATATATATTGGAACTAGACCTGCCCATAATTCGTTGGACAAATCTCTCAAATTAAGGAAAAAACTACAGGAACTCTCATAATCTTATTATTAGCACACTGGTATATTAAACTGGTTATGTTCTAATTTTGGTATATTGTAGATGTTGTAACTTGTAACAACAACAACCATACCGAATTGCTTGTTTTTTTTAAGAAAAAAAATCATTATAAAGTCTATAGATAAACATAAGCAGATTTCGTGTAGTTTAAATAAATAAGATTTGTAATAAAAAAGTCACCTTATTTTATAACAAAGTTAGTCAAGTATAATAGTGGCTAACTAAAGACAAAAATAAATGGAAAAACATTGACTATTGGTAGGTATTGGACCGGACCAGCTAATGGGAGACGTGCTATACTACGGGGACAACCACTCGGCGGTGGTGCAGCTGCACGGCAGAGCTGACGTGGAGAAGCTGATCGACGAAAACAAAACCGGAGGGAAGTTGATAGTGCTCGACGTTGGTCTGAAGCACTGTGGACCCTGCGTCAAGGTTTATCCGACGGTTTTGAAGCTGTCTCGGTCGATGTCGGAGACCGTCGTGTTCGCTAGAATGAACGGCGACGAGAACGATAGCTGTATGGAGTTTCTCAAGGACATGAATGTTATCGAAGTCCCGACTTTTTTGTTCATTAGAGACGGCGAGATTCGTGGCCGGTATGTTGGTTCCGGTAAAGGAGAACTCATCGGTGAGATTCTCCGGTACTCTGGCGTTCGTGTCACTTATTAAATTTGTATCAAAACTCGATCTATATCGAGATAAAATAGTTTTTGGGGTTTTGTTTGTATTTGTACCATCCGAGACCGGTTATTATGAAAAATCGCAAAGAAAATTGTGATTCTTGTTTCATGTAACTTTTAAGGCACGTAAACTGGACAGGAATTTGAGTTTCTCGGGTGAATGAGAATATGAAGATGTAATTGATTTTGTACCAAACCCAATGAATATATTCATACACTAGTGTTACTATTACTTCGCCGGCAAAAAAAAAAAAAAGGGTTACTATTACTCTACATAATTATAATTAAATAGAATACACATTTTGATATCATTTTTGTAAGTGATATTAAATGGTTGGATTGTGATTTACATTAAATATATGGACAGTTTGGTGGTGGAAAGACATTGGTTGTTGTCATACACATTGTCACACAAGGTAAAAAACAAAATAAAATTTGTGATTGATTGCAAAAATGTAGTGACAGAGAGATTTTTATTTGGACAGAGCAAAGCTGAACAGAAACAGATATTCACATCGTCTAGCATCTCAGAATGATCAGTATCACCATTCAACATATACACATAACAACAAAATCCAGAATCAGTGTTTTATAATGATATGATCATGATCGATATTGCAGTATTAAAAAAAAAAAAAAAAAAAAAAAAAAAAAAAAGGGATAATCAGATTTTAAGATGAAGTGGTTTTGGTGGATCCATGGTTCTTCGCTTCCACAAGTTAACTTCTGTCTTCGGTTTCAAACTCAACGGAGCTGAGAACGGGATGATTATGTCGTCTTCTTCGTCATCATCGTCGTCTCTAAAGTAAGAGCTCCCTCTCTTCTTCTCATCATCGGAATAGTAACCACGGCGATGATCAGCCGGAGATTCTTCATCATCTTCTTCTTGTTTCAACTCAACCGTCCAATCGAATCCACCTAAAGCATCACGACTGCTCGCGAATTTCTTCATCTGACCTAACGAAGGAACCGCGGCGGAAACCACCGCAACCGGATGTTCATCCGCGACGGCGCCGGCGCCGGAAGAATGAGATTTTCTGGACGTGTTTCCTCCTCCTCCCGCCGCCGAAAACGAAAAGAAACGCTTGATCTTCGAAACACCGCGACTTTTTTCATCATCTTTGGCCAAAGACGACTGCGTTTTGGGGATTTTAGGAACCAGCGACGGAGGAGCTCTGTTCTTCTTAGGGGAGCAGCGTTTTGACTTAGCGAGCTTGATCTGTCCGATGCAAGAGACTTTAGGGGAAGTTGGTTCGTCCCAAACGGCGTCGGTTTTGGCTCTCCTGACCCGAGCCGCGTTAGGAACCAAAGGGACCATAGGACCGGAGAAAAACGCTTTGTTGGTCGTATTGTGGTGGTGGTGGAGATCTCTTCCGGGACTAAACGGCGGTACGCGATGACCAAACGACATGGCTTTGGGAAGCATCTTCAAGATTTTGTTCTTGTGTTTAGGTTTTGAAGTTGAAGTATGGTGTTTGTTGTCCATCGATTCACAGCAAAATCAAAAAATCAAAGAGATGAAAGTTAAGAACAGAGGATTTTTTTGTTTTTTTTGTTTTTTGGGTAATTTATGTGTATATGGATGTCGAAGAAGGAAAAAGAGAGGAAACAAGTTTGAAAAAGTCAACGATTGATGCCTGGATTTGAGGAGTTTTGGTCAAATGTGAGCTAAAGCTAAAAGAAGACCTTTGTGTGTTTATACGGCCGACTTCCCAAAAATCAAAATGTTTAAGGCATGTTTTTTTTTGCAAGTTTCCTCTTTTTGTTTACCAGCTAAAGGGTAACTTTATATTTTCCTTTTTTTCTTCCGACGCCGATATTTTTATTTAATTACTAATTTGACTTGATCATAAAAAAATCAAACTAAATGGTTTTGGAACGGTGGTGATTAGTTGGGACCTACATGCCAAAAAAAAAGGGCAAATGGTATGGTTGATGTTAGAACTCATCAACAATCCATTGAAGTTGTTGGAGCTAGTGTTTACAAAAGTCCCACGGAATTCAAATTTTGATGTTTTTTTTTTTTTTTTGTTTTTCCTGTTAATTTGGCAACTGTAATCGTAACAACCGAAATAAAACAGAAAATTCTATGCAAAAATTATTGCAATCAGCAAGTCATCTTTCGTTCTGCATAGATTTAATTACAAAGTCATATTTTTAAATTTAAATCAAACAAAAATCGAGTTGAAATTGGACGTTGACATGTTCTAATAGTCGTGTCTGTATAACCCCGGTCGGAATTCGTTAATATCATATCCTTTACTTTTTCATGCGATTAATCGAAGAATATTAGTCCTTGGCCCAAAAAAATATAAAAATCCAAGAATATTAGTCTATCATGGCACGAACAACTAACTAGTAGTCCGTTTATAATCATGCTGAAAATGTGACAAACTACACTAAACAAACTATTGAGAAAGTGCACAGGTATCGTCGTTCAATATTAAGACAAAAAATAGTATTCAAAGCCCACCTATTTTTCTCTTTTTCTTTAAGTTACCTAATTAATATTGTTATTTGTTTCCTATAAGTTAATAATCAATCGAACTCTTTGTTTCTGTGGCAACACATGTTTTGCTAGCCTTTTGTGTTTTTAAGATCACACAATAAGCTAATCAATAAGTTAATAAGTTTTTGTCTTGGGTTTTGTCGCCCCTGTTTCGGTTTCAGACTTTCAAACACTTGCCCACTTTTCTGGGTTTTAATACAATTGATTTCAGAGGGGGAAAAAAAAATCATAATCATATGTGTTTAAATTCGATTAGTCATTATTCGTAATATAAATGGGCCTACGTAGCCACAAAATAAGCCCGTTAAGCTTCATTAAGTTTTAGCGTTTCAAGCCCAGGTTGCTCTCTGGAATGTTGTTGTTACTTGGAGAACGAATCCTCTCAAATGTGAGAGATGATGATGGCAACGAAGCTTCAAAAATGGCGGAATCTGTCAGGTCGTGTAGATCTGATGGCTCGGATCGTTGCTTTATCGACGAGGCGGTTCATTCACGAAGGTCCAGACACCATGGAGGAGCTTTTCGATAGACATCTGGCGAAGAAAGAGAAACCAGCAATCATCGACGACGACGAGGCAGAGTATCTGAACAGGCGGCGTCTGACGAGCACGC
>OVBJ01000112.1:0-105558 GCA_900406535.1 Noccaea bulbosa
AGCAAAAAATGGTAGAAATTTGGTCAGAGGTATTAGGGATTGACTCCTCTGTCATTGGGATAAATGATAATTTTTTTGATCTAGGTGGGCACTCTTTAAAAATTATGAGTACTTTAGTAAAAACATTTTCTGAAGGTTGGAATGTAACTATTAAAGATTACTTTGAATTAAAAACAATTAATAATATAGCTAAAAAAATTCAATATGGATATAAAGTAAATTCACATTCAGATACATTAGATATTAAATTGACAACTCCTCCAAAGAAGCTAAAGAAAACAAAAAGACACGAATTTAGTAATAATAGCAAAATACTTTTAACAGGTGCTACAGGATTCTTAGGTATTCACCTACTAGAACAACTATTGGATACTACAGAATGTAAGATATATTGTTTAGTTCGTGGGGAAAATAAACAAGAGGCAAATAATCGTTTATTACACATGTTAAAATTTTATTTTAAAAATAAATTTGTAAGCTATCAATCTTTAGTAAATCAACGTATCTTTATTGTACAAGGTGATTTAGCTAAACAAAATATGGGATTAGAAAACGAATTATATAAGGAGCTTCATCAACAAATATCAACTGTTATTCATGCTGCAGCTTTAACAAAACATTTTGGCGAGTATAGTGAATTTGAAAGAGCAAATGTCCAGGCGGTAAAAGAACTTCTTGCATTTGTTGGTGATACTAAGGATTTACATCATATATCTACAACTGGTGTAGCCGGACAATTTGTATTAAATGAAACGGAAACAATATTTAAAGAAAGCGATTTTTATGTAAAACAAAATTACAAAGATAATGTGTATGTGAAAAGTAAATTTTTGGCGGAATATGAAATATTCAAGGCAATATTAACGGGAACAGATGCTACTATTTATAGAGTAGGAAATCTTACAAATAGATATATTGATGGACAACATCAATATAACTTCACCGAAAATGCATTTATGAGCAAATTAAAATTTATATTACAATATGGTATCGTGACAGATGTATTATTATCAAGTGAAGTTGAGTTTACACCTGTAGATTATTGCAGCAAAATTATCACAGGGTTTGTAACTTCAAATGAAATACATGAAAATAGCAAAAATTGCGTAAATCATATATACAATCATCTTACGTTAAATTTAAATGTACTTGTAAAATTACTAAATTCAATGGGATATCCAATTAAAGTAATTTCTGAAACAGAGTATCAACAATTTATTTTAGAACTTTCTAAAGATAAAAAGAAACAGGAAGATATTCAAAACCTCATGACATTTGAAGAACCAAAAGATAATTGTTATAAACCAATAAATCTTGATTCGACTGAAACTCAAAAAACACTAAAATTATTAGGTATTCAATGGCCTATTATTAATATTGAATATATACAACAAATTATTAATTATATGACGAGTGTTACTGGTAGTAATTCTGTTGCAAAGCTTTTTAAACAAAGTTACACTTTAAAAAACTGAACAGACTCATGAGAAATGAGAAATTTTAAAGGAACACAGTTAAAAAAATACGCAAAATTTTTTAGACAAAATCACTGAAATAGGACAAGCTTTTAGGCGGAATTATATGCATAATTATTGTGATTCTATCCTTTATAAGGAAATAATTTTTAGTCAGCAAACACATGTAACCTTTTGAATATTGGGTAAAAGACACCCTAGTAGAGTTTTTCATATCGTATGAGACATTGCTGTCGAAAAATTGCAAACAGATGGGAAAATACAACAAGCTATTATCCAACAAAGAAGGAAATACCCCCATAGAATACGTTAGAGCGTTAGATACATTAGAAGAATTTAATGAATTGAATTTAGACTATGTAGAGACGAGTATGAAGGAATAATAACAATATAACAAGTACTTTTTCAGCTTTCTACGTTATATAAGGTAAGGGGAAAACTGTCATCGAGATTACAATTTTAAGTGGATTATCTTTTTCTTTATGGGGAATAACATCGTTAAACACGTTATATGAACAAGCTACAGTAACAAAAGGAGATGTGTAGCCATTGGAACAGGGAGTAGCGGATATTTAAGTTGATAATTGGGAACAGGAAATGAATAAATGATAGGTGAAGGATTCTTGGGAACCCATGGTTCTTACAACAGATAAAAGATCCCTTCGTTTGTTACGAAAAGAATCTTTTATCTGTTGTGTTTTTTTGTTCTTTTGTTCCCGTATTCCTTTTCATTTTAGGTTTCAAAAATATATAAAATCAATTTTAAGACAAATTACTTACATTAATATGCTAATATCAATAGTAGATATTTTATCTTAAATTAATGAAAAAGAAAGGTGATACTAATGAATTCGACACCAATTGATTCTGAAATCTTTAAGGACCAGTTTGGTACAAAACAAATGAGAACAAATTTTTCAGACGAGAATTTAATACAATTGTGGCTTAATTCAGAAGTTGCCTTAGCAAAAGCTGAAGCTAAATTAGGTATTATACCTCAAAATGCAGCGACTAATATTGCAAATGCAGCTGACCAAAATAAACTTGATTTTAATAAGATTAGAGAAGGAATGAAAAAAACTGGACACCCCTTTGTAGCATTCCTACATGAGTTCGAGAGTTTATGTGATGAAGAATCACGTAAGTACATTCATTGGGGAGCAACAACACAAGATATAATTGACACGGGACTTACCCTGCAAATTAAAGGTGCTCATGAACTTATTTATAATCAAACTCAAGAAATATTAAAGATATGTTTGAGATTAAGCCAGCAATATAAGTCAACAGTAATGCCAGGCAGAACGTTAGGTCAGCATGCCTTACCGATTACTTTTGGATATAAGATATCTATATGGTCAGATGAACTTGGTCGTCACTTAGAAAGGTTACAACAAGGTGCAGACCGATATTTAGTGGGGCAACTGGGAGGTGCAGTTGGTACTTTAGCTTCATTAGGAGCGCAAGGGTTAGCTGTTAGAAAAGAGTATGTAAAAAATTTAAACCTAATTGAACCCTTAGTATCTTGGCACACGTCTAGAGACCGATTTGCAGAATTTAGCATGATTTTAAATATGATAGGAGCAACTACAGCTAAAGTTGCAGAAGAAATAATAAGCCTTCAAGGAACAGAGATTAGAGAAGTAGAAGAGGGGTACCATTCTGGTAAAGTAGGAAGTAGCACTATGCCGCATAAAAGAAATCCTATGACTTGCTCTTATATTGTGGGATTAACTAAAATAGTCAATAGAAAATCAACTTTAGCTATTGACAGTATGATTCAGAAACACGAAAGAGATGTTACATTTTGGCAATCTGAATGGTCTTATATTTCGGAAATTTGCATAACTTTAAGCGGCGCATTAGAACAACTTAAAAATGTCTTAACAAACTTAATAGTAAATGAAGAACAAATGAAAAAGAATCTTTTTCTTACCAAAGGTTTAATAGTATCTGAGAACGTAATGTTAGAATTGGGGAAGATAATTGGTAGAACTACTGCCCATGATTTATTGTACGAATTAACAATGAGAGCTTTTGAAGAAGACAAAGATTTAAAAGATATTTTATTAGAAGACAATGAAATTAAGAAGTATTTTAGCGATGAAGAGATAAATTCCCTTACTAATCCAGAATCATACACAGGGTTGAGTGAAAAGTTTGTTGATGATGTTTATAACAAGTGGTTGAGTTATACATAAAACCAATTTAAGACCATTAGCTGAGGAATAATTCCTCAGCTAATGGTCTGCTTATACACATTATTAATTGTAATATTGCAGCCTAGAACATCTCTTGCAATTGAATCGGATTCAAGGAGTGTTACAGAATTAACCCCTGGTCGCGCTCCCGCAGCAGTTACCCAATGAACGCCTTCTGTTGGAATTCCAAAGGAGTATAAATTAGGATTAACTTTACCGTTTTTATCTATTAATCTATTTGGGGGGGGAGTCACTGCTAAACCTCCACTTTCAAAAATATAATTATTGTTCGTTGCAATCTTAAATTCTGAGGCTAGACCTGCTTTTAACATATTTGAGATTAAAATATTTTTACTTTGATTTATATTAACTGAGGGTAGTCTAGCATCAATTAGGTTCTTTGCATGAAATATCGAATCCTTAACACGGTTAGAGCTAATTTTAAAATCTTTATTTATAGGTGAAGTAGCTACAGTTGCTTCAGGTCCAACTAAAACTAAAATTCCGGCTCTTATTAATGCCCTCAATTCTTTGATTCTTTGAACAGGAGGGCCAATTGAAAGAAATGCGTTTAAAGGTGTATACCAATTGCGTAACTCTTCTTTATAAGACTCAGCATTTATTCCTCCATGATCAACAAGTATTCTTATTTCGTTTCGGATATCCCTTAAAACATCTAATGCGGCTTTTAGTGGACTGTTTTTATTACCCAGGTTTGCTTCGTTAATATCATTATGTAAGTAAGTATCTAACCAATTATGAAAGTCTGTTATTGAATTAAATTTTTTATCACCATAAGGACAACTAATTTTGTGCCAATCAAAAAATAGTTCTGATTTTACTCCAAAGTTGATTAAAAGATCCTTATGGTATTCTATGGCACAATTAACAAACTCGTAAAGGAACTGACAAGATTTTTCTATTCCATAGAGATTGCGAATTAAAGTTGTATAATAGATACTTTCAACTTCCAATTTTACGAAAGGCCATATCTCTTTTTTAAAGCTTAGGTTATTTTTATGTTTTAACTGCTCGATAACTTCATTTTTTAGAAATAGTGGGATATGTCTTTCTGAAGAACCTTTTTGATTTTGTCCCCTAGAGTGATAAGGTAAGCCTCGCCTAGAACCTGCAATTAATAAAGGTTCTTTACCAGAGGGAATGTAATTTAATTTGTCATTAATTTCTTCAAACTTTCCATCTCTCCCACTTGTTAAAAGTGACATGTAATCAAAAAAATTAAGGCCTAATCCCCTTATTATTACGGGAGTTTTAGGTTCTATTGAATCTAAATTAACATCTGCTGGATTGGATGGTGGGAAGTAATTTAGGTTGTTACTATTAGCAAACTCAAAGAAATGTTCTTCAGCTGAAGTTAATTTCTGATCTGAGTGCCCAGTTGTAAAGATAACCTTTTCAGCTTTAATTGGTGTTAAAGACTTATTAAGAAATAAAGTATAATCTTCATTGTTCGGATAGAGATCAATTAATGTGTCTTGAATTAAGTTAATCTTAATATTTGAGGGTAATTCTTCAAGAATAGTATTAAATGAATCTTTAAGATAATAGCCGTATAGAGCTCTTGTAGGGTAAGAGTTAGGTTCTAAGGAATAAATTTCTTCTGTAATAACGGTGGGCATATCCAAAGTGTCAATTTTATCCCTTAATTCATTTGCCCATTCTAATAGACTAGGCCCATTAACGATAGGACCCCGACACTGGACGCTATCATCAGTAAATAAAGTTATTTGCGAAGCCACTGTATTCATTAAAAGTTGAGGTGACTGGTCTGTTCTCCATACAGCTCCACCTGGAGGATGTGGATCAACCAAGGAAATTTCATAAGATTCTGATTTTAATTCAGATAAAATATTAGAGACTATTCTTTCAAATACTGATATACCTCTTGGTCCTAAACCTACTATCGCAATTTTCATATACTCACACCTATCCTTTCTGCAAGATCTAATTTAATCCGTTATGTAAAACAACATAACTAGTAGGTGCAAAAAAAGTCAAGTGTAAAACTAAAAAAATAATTTACTAAAGGGTGTTTAAATTGGAATTTAAAGAGAAAATTAAGTTATTTCGAACGTTACATGATCAAAACAATCCATTAATGCTTCCAAATGCATGGGATGCATCAAGTGCTAAGATTTTTGAGAGAAACGATTTTCAAGCGATTGGGACTACTAGTGCTGGTATCGCAGCAACCTTAGGTTATCCAGATGGCGAGAAGATTCCTTTAGAGTTAATGTTAAATTCCATTAGTAATATCTCGAAAAATACCAAACTTCCTGTTTCAGCTGATATTGAAGGAGGATATGCCGCTAATATTTTTGATTTACGAAAAATATTAAATGAGTTAGAAAAATTTGAAGTGGTAGGTATAAATATAGAGGATGGGAGAGGTACGTATTTAAGAGAAATTAATGAGCAAAAGGTCATTTTAGACTTTATTAAAGCTTATTCGCCTCATCTTTTCATAAATGCAAGAATTGATAGTTTTTGGCTAGATATTGGCGATTTAAAAGATCGTATTAAGGATGTAATCGTTCGTGCAGAAGAATATAAAAAATCCGGAGCAGATTGTATTTTTATTCCTGGAGTTAAGGATATTGAGACAATAAAAGTACTTAGAGAAAATATAGAGTTACCTATAAATTTGCTTCAAAGTGAAAACTTAAATTCCATGCAAAACATAAAGACATTAAAAATTGAGAGAGTGAGTCTTGGATCTTCAGCTTTTAGGAATATTCTAACAAACCTTGATAAGATAAGCAGCACCTTTAAACAGGGGAAATTATTACATTCAAATGGAAACTTAACCTATCAAGACTTAAACTTGCTTATGGATTGATTTTTTACAGGTGAATAAACTACTAAAAATAGTTATTTCTATAATTTTCAAAAAAAAGTTTCTCAACCCGAAACTATCAGACTATTATGTAATTTCTCTTTTTTGTGTGTTATGCTAGATTTATCAAATGTAGGAGGTGATTACATATGATTGTTAAAGTAAAAAAAGCTTCTAAAAAAGTAGTTGCTGCTAATGCACTTACTAATGTACCAGGTTAAGTCATTAAGAAGAACCGGATTTCCGGTTCTTCTTAATTTTTTAATTAATCAATTAATTAAGGAGATGTTATAAAATGAAACCAAAATTTAAAGAAACTATCCCTTATTTTTTCCTAAATAAAGAAATTCAAATTGGTGAAGAAGAAGGTTTAGCAGGTATAATTCCAGACCCTACTGGTAGCATCTCATTTCTAATAAATAAATTAGATGGCCAGAGAAACATTCCAAACATCGTTCAAGAAGTACAAAAAGAATTTCCTAATATTAGTTCAAATGAAATTATTGAGGCTATAAAAGTTTTAGGAAATGAAGGTTATTTAGAAGATAATTCAATTGTACCAGAACTCAATGATTACATCTTAGAAAGATATAAAGCGAATATAAATTATTTTTCACTATTCACGAAATTCGGAGAAGATAAATATAAAATTCAAGAAAAGATTTTAGAAACGCCTATTGCACTTCTTGGTGTAGGAGGACTTGGAACACAAGTACTGTATCATTTGGCAGCATTAGGATTTCATAATATAAAAGCTCTGGACTTTGATAATATTGAATTAAGTAATTTTAATAGACAGTTGCTTTATTCGGAATCAGATATAGGGAATAGTAAGGTTGAAATGGCTAAAAAGCGAATATCCCAATTCAACCCTAATGTGGATCTTCAAATTATAAATAAGAAAATAGAGTCACCTCAAGATGTGATTGAACATATTGAAGGAACTGAGCTTGTGATATGTGTTGCAGATAAGCCAACATTACATATTGCAAACTGGGTAAACGAAGGTGTGGTTAAATGTAATCTGCCAATGGTTTATGGTGGAGTATTAAATACTCGTGGTAGATTCTTTTCTATGATTCCTTCTAAGACAGGTTGTGTACAATGTCACATTAATTATGCAAGACAATTAAACGATAAACAAGACGAGCAATTAGAAGCTATGAATAACATGGAGTTTACTAGAAACAATGCTGCTATAAGTCCAAACGTAGCTATTGTAGCTGGAACAATTGTTAATGAAGCATTAAAAATTTTAACGCAGATTGCACAACCTATTTCTTTAGGGAAAGTTATGGAAGTGGACTTTTTAACCCTAGAAACTAATACTGTTTCTTCGTGGGAAAAAATGTTAGATTGTCCTCTCTGTGGTCAAGTAGTTAAAAGTGAAGTGAAGTTAAAAGTGAAGTGAAGTGATTTGATATGCTACCTAAAGTTTTTTTAAATAAGAGTTATGTAATACTTTTTTCTGGGATGACAATAAGTAAATTAGGAATGTGGTTCTTCACTATAGCAATTCCATTAATTGTTTATGATTTAACCCATTCTCCAAGTAAAATGGCCTTCGTACTAGCATTAGAGCTTGGAGCCCAAGTTATTTTTAGTTTAATAGGTGGGGCATTAGCAGACCAAATGTCTAAAAAGAAGATAATGATAATAGGAGACTATGCTTCAGCGCTTTTTGTACTCGTAGTTCCTATACTTTTTTTAAGTGGTTATAACAGCATAATAGTTATATATATTGCCGCTTTTACCTTATCTGCTTTAGCAGCTTTTCATCATCCTAGTTTTGAATCTGCAGTTCCTGAAATCTTATCTAAAGAGGATCTTATTCAAGGTAACTCATTCTTTAGACTAAGCGAAACGATTATCACATTCTTGGGACCCGCCGTAGCGGGGATTGCAATAGCGCTTTTTGGGAATTCGAATGTTTTATTAATAACAAGTGTGGCCTTCTTTTTATCAGGAACAATATTTTTATTTTTAAAATTTAGAGATTTTGCTGAAGAAGAGAAGAAACGCCCTGAATTAGTAAAACCTATTGTTGAAGGACTAAGATATGTCTTTGGAACGAAAATTATCTTAGTTGGTTCTCTAGTTATTTTTGGTATTAATATAGGATTTGGAGCTGTAGAATCTCTTTTTATGTATTACTTGAAAGATTATCTAGGCTTGAGTCCTATAAATATTGGATTAATTTTTTCATTACAGGCAATTGGACCAATTTTGGCTGTTTATTTTGCAAGTAAATTTAAACATATTCCAAGAGGAAATGTTATTATTTATTCAGGGATTGTTATAGGACTTGCCCAGATGCTCCTGTACTTCTCTCAATTCAGCTTAGTAATTTTAGTATTCTGTCAAATTTTTATTAAAGGATCAGTTACTTTATTAGCTATTAATTGGTTTACATTGCGACAAGAGACTGTACCTAGCAAGTTGCTCGGAAGAGTTATCAGTTCTACTAGAATGGTAGCATTTTTAGCTTTACCTTTTAGTGCTATGATAGCTGGCTTTTTGGCTGAGTCAATAAATGTTTTGTCAATCTTCTTAGTTGCAGGTGCTTTCGCGATAGTATCATCAATCGTAGGTGTAAGTCTTGGTTTATTTGATAGAAAAAGATTAGATAAGATTCAAAATGATACAGCATTGTAATTAGTTAAGTGTAAAGGGAGTTATTTTATGAACAAAATTGAACTAATAATTATGAATTCTAATGAAGTACGCCGGAGAAGTTTAAATTTATGGAGTTCTATTCCCAGTGAGGTTTTATTTCATAGGGTTGATTCATCTTCAATGACTATATTAGAACAAGTACGGCATGTTTTAGAAGCTGAATATTTATATCTTGAAATTTTAAAGACTAGAAAAAGTTTGCCCTATAGCGATGATGAACCAAATCCTTTCAATACACGCGATTTTACAACCATTCAAGATGAGGTTGATTTTGCAAAACCTTATCGAAAAAATTTCTTAGATTTTATAATGGGATTAAATGAGGAAGATCTTGAAAATATAAAAATAGATCGCTCAGATGTAGGATATACTAGAAACCTTGGAGATATGTTAATGAGAATGGCGTATCATGAAGCCGTACATACAGGGCAATTATTAAGAGATATGAGGGCTTTAGGTTTAAAAAGACCTCATCTATGGGATTAAATTAAAAATGGTTATCCGTTAGCATTCTAAATAAATGTTTCTATTTCTGACAAGTTATACATGTTAAAATATATAACATGAGTATGTAGGGGGAAGAGTTATGAGCACTGAAGAGTTTTTAACAGATATTCATGAGCACACTCCGAGTTATAGACAGATAAAAATGGAAGCGTTGAGAAGATTTCCTAATGAACGTTTGCAAGTTATTGAATATATATAAGAAAATGCAAGTTTATACGATTATTTAATATGTTTGTTAGATATAACACAGAATGCTCTGGTGAATGAATCTGTACGCAAATCGGAAGGCGAGTTAAAGAAGTATGAGTTTACAGCAAGTGAATTAGAAATGTTGTTTAGTGGATTCTATGTTGCAGTTAGGCAATTGCCTGAGAACATTGGACCTAAAATTTATGAAGCTATTCGATGCAAAAGTGAAGACGTATTATTGAAGTGTTTAGAAGAATCAATAAGAGGGTCTGAAGAAAAGAAAAAAGAAAAAAGCGGATTTTAACATTGAAATTTATCGTACAAAGAATTGACACTTAAATCCCTCACAAACGTTACAGAAAGATATAAGACCTAAGTTGAAAGAAAAGTAAAAGGTCAATGGATATAGTTATATTGTGCAGTTGATTCAGAGGGTAATACAATTGATTTTTATCTAAGTAAATCAAGAGATAAACCAGCAGTCAAGCGCTTTTTCAAGAAAGCCTTGGCTTTTTCGCATGTTTCTAAACCTCGTGTGATAACAGTAGATAAGAACCCTGCCTATCCTGTAGAGATTCAAGTCATTTAAAACAGCAATCTCTATATTGAGTGGTGTCGAATCTATGCATATGATAAAAAACGGGCAACTTGTTTTACCGGATAAGTCTGTCCAAAATCAGAAAGAATTTATTCCTAAATGGTTTGGCTTAGCTTCATAAGATAGAAATGAAGAGAAAATTGCTATTCTATGTTTTCAACTAACATTTTTGCACCAGAACCGAATCTTCAACGAATTTACTATGTAACATGGCTAACACCTGCATCCTATTATTAAACGGTGTTCCAAATGCACTAACAATTAAGCTAATACCAGTTGCTAATGCTCCAACTACTAATTTCTTGAACATAATAAATCCCCCTTAATATTTTTTATAACTTGCACCTTAAATATATCACTTTTCTTATTTTGTAAATGTTTTGAATTTGTAGAAAAGTTTATTTGAATCTTATTAATATTGGTAATTCATTTTATTAAGTGGAAAATAGAGGGATTTTTATAGGTATGTAAAAATACATAATAAATGAACCGAATATTATGATATACTCTCAAAGAGCTGATACAAAACTTCTTTAGATTGGAAAACTAAAGTCTTATCTACCCAATTGTGGGGGCGCCTTATGGCGTCTTTTTTTTATAAGAAACCTCCAAGCATTCATACACTTGAGGGTTTATCAATTGAAAGGTAGGGCTGTTTGGAGTTCCTTAAATTAAGAACAAAGCAGGATTATTCCTAAACCAATTAATAGAGCTGCAGCAAACGCTGGAATTGGCACAGGGATCTCGATACTTTCTACAACTAAGAAGTATTGTCCACTTACTACTTTAAAACAAACTAATTGCATTAATTAAGAGTTTTAGTGCACTACTCCTTGGAAGTTGATCTTGTAGCGCTCTTTCTCGTAATTCACTATGTTTTCTAAAGAAAATAGTGAAAGGCAAGGCGATGAATACATTTACAAAATGACAAAACTGTAAGAATACACGAATGTTTGTAAGAAAGTTCGATGTTTTCCTTTTTCTTTTTTTATTATAGTGAAAAAGAAGGACGAAATATTCTCTTATGTAGGAAAGGAAGATAATAATGATTGATCTATTAAATAAATGGATGTTAGAAAGTACAGGCAATTTCAATATCGTTGTAGGAATTACAGCACTTCTATTTTTGGGTTCAGTAATTGCACTTATTATTATTTACAAAAAAATTGGTAAACCAGATGAAAGCACAAATGCTATTTATTTAAAAATTACTTCTCGTATGTTTACTACTCAAATTCTAATGAATGCTATATTTATTTCTTTAGTTGGTAAAGATATTGAGAATTTCCGTCAAATCTTTATATTATTTGAAGCTTTTGTATTTTTTATTGGAGCTATTTATTCGTTTAAATTATATAGACAGGAATATAAATAATTTACTTGCAAGAAACAATAAAAAAACTGCACCCCAATTGTTAGACACAGTCTAACAATTGGAGGTGTAGTTTTTTTATGACTAAATTTACTTCAGAAGACAAAATGAATGCAGTAATACATTATCAAGATGGAAGTGAGAGTATAAAAGATATTGCGAAATCATTGGGAGCGAATCACGAAGTGGTTCGCATGTGGATAAAACAATTTGAATATCATGGAATCCTGGCCTTTGAAAAAGGCTATACAACGTATTCTGCACAGTATAAACTAGACGTACTAAATTATATGTTCGAAAATGGGACGTCTCCAAACGAAACGGCAGTCATTTTTAATATTTCTTCACCTGGACTTATTAGAAAATGGCGTATTCAGCTACATCAAAAAGGAGTAGACGCCCTTAAATCGAAGAAAAAGGGGCGTCAATCTATGACTAAGGACAATCAAAAATCAATTAAGAAACAAACACAAACAGAAGAGTCAGTAGAAACATTACAAGCTGAATTGGAGCGTTTGCGTATGGAGAATGCTTATTTAAAAAAGTTGAATGCCTTAGTTCAAAACAAGGAAAAATCACCAAACAAGATAAGGCGCAAGTAATCTATGAACTAAGGAAAGCATTTCCGGTGCAGGCACTTTTAAAATTAGCAGAACTCCCACGAAGTACATATTATTACTGGATACAGAATTCTAATCGACCAGATAAAGATAAAGAGCTAAAGATCCTTAATTCAAAACATTTACGATGAACACCAAGGTCGTTATGGATATCGCCGTATTCGCGATGAGTTAATGAACCAAGGACACAAAATCAACCATAAAAAAGTTCAACGAATTATGAAAGAGTTAGGTTTAAAGAGTCTAGTTCGTATGAAAAAATATCGCTCGTATAAAGGACAAGTAGGTAAGATTGCGCCAAATATTTTAGAACGTAATTTTAAAGCTGAAAAGCCGAACGAAAAATGGGTTACAGACATAACAGAATTTAAATTATGTGGCGAGAAGCTCTACTTATCACCGATGTTAGATCTATTTAATGGAGAGATAATCGCTTATACAATTGATTCAAGACCAACCTATTCACTTGTATCGAAGATGTTGGAGAAGTCTTTTCAACAATTGACAGAAGAAGACGAACTCCTTATTCACTCTGATCAAGGCTGGCATTATCAAATGAAGAAGTATCGTCACGCCCTAAAGGAACGCAAGATTACGCAAAGTATATCTCGTAAAGGGAACTGTTACGATAATGCGGTTATTGAAAGTTTCTTTGGTATTATGAAAACTGAATTTCTTTATCTAAAAGATTTTGAAAGCATAGAACACTTTAAACAAGAATTTGAAAAATATATCGATTATTATAATCACAAAAGAATTAAGGCAAAACTAAAAGGCATGAGTCCGGTACAATATCGAACTCATGCCCTAAAGGCTGCCTAATGAAACGACCTGTCTAACTTTATGGGGTCAGTTCAGGGATGGGATTGAGTTTTGAGGGACTGCCTTTTGGTGGTCTTTTTTGCATAAAATCTTGTAAAGCAAGAAAAAGTAGAATATTAATATTCTAATATTCAATAGAAAGATAAAGTGTTTAAAAGTTCAAAATAATACATTATAATCTATTTAGTAAAATTAACCAAAATATATTTTGCTTATTATGTATTAAAGGGGAAATGAAAATGGCTGGACAAATTCGTATGTCACCAGAGGAGCTTAAATCAAAAGCGGCTCGATATGGACAAGGTGCAAATCAAATTGAGGACATTTTAAGTCAACTACAAAACTTGCAAAATGAATTAAGAGGAGAATGGGAAGGTCGTGCTTTCGAAGGTTTTGATCAACAGTTCAATGAATTAAAGCCAAAAGTACAAAACTTTGCACAGCTATTACAAGAAATTAATATGCAGCTGAATAAAACTGCAGAAGCTGTTGCTTCTCATGATGAAGAATTATCACGTAATTTCGGTTTGAAATAAAAATTGTCATAATCTATATAACAAGCATTTCAAATGAGCCATACAGCTTATATTGTATGGCTCATTTGATTGCATGCCTAGAGCGAGTGATATTGATAGGGATATATATTTTATGAGATTTCTTTGATGCGTTTGGAAAACTTATAGAAAGGGTTTGAAAGAATGGGACAATTTCAAAGTAATTTACAAACAGCAACGCAAATTGCTACGAAAATGGAATCAGCCTCTGATAGGATTCAAAGTGTAACAACTCGTTCTATAACAAAGGCGACGCGTACAACATTATCTGTTAACTTCAAAGCACAAGAAGCGAATCAACAAATGTTAGACTTGACGAAACAATTTTCCGCTGCCTTTCAACAAGCGGTTGATAATATTCATTCGGTATCTAATGAATTTGAGAGAATGGATAACGAACTTCACAATACTTTTCGCTAATGTGACAACCTACGTAAAGTAAAATAGTAGGAGGAAAAAGATGAGTCAAGATATTGAAAAACAAATTAATCAAGTAAATCAAAAGTTACGAAGTGTATTTGAAGAACAAGACCGAAATCAATCTGCGATTCAAGCTCAAGAACAAGCGGAAGCAGATTTTTATGAATGTAGAAGTCGAAATCGTCGTTTGTTTGATCGGATTTTAGGAACTTGGCATGGTGATAGAGAAATGTCCCAGTTTTTTATGAATACGTATCAAGATGCACAACATATTGAACGAAAAGTCACATTTGAATTGGAAAACAAAAAAGAAACGTTGCTTAAAGAAAGACGAGACCTTAATGATTTAGAAAACGCCCTTTCCTATCAACAACAACAATTAACAAGGGAGGTCAATGCATGAGTTTAAATATGTATTTGGGAGAGGTACGAAGCCAAACTCAAAGCATGAATGCTGTATGTAACGCTACTATTCAAGGTATGGAACAAGTCATTCAGTCAATTGATGCCTTTGCAATTGATACTGTTCTACAAGGACAAACTTATAGCAGTGCAAAATCATTTTTTGTACAAACCTTTCGTCCTTTAGCGCAAGGAATCATTTATCTGTGTGAAGAGTTAATTCGCCAGAACGATGCTTTTCCAAGTCAATTTCAATCACAAGTCGCTTCCACAGATGTAATTGAACAAGAAATATTAGAACAAATTCGAGAAATTGACCGAATGAAAGCAAGTATGGAAGCCATCAGTCAAGCTATGCCAATCCCAGGTATGGACGCTATGGCGAATCTTTTTACTGTTATGAGGAAAAAACTGCAAGAAAAGCTGGATTATTTGTATCAATTCAATCAGACCTCTAGTAATAATTATAGTACAGCACTTCAATTAGCAGCTAGTATTGCTGCAGGTCTTGCGGAAGTTCAAAGTGGGAAAGGGTTTAGTCCTGCAAGTGGTACATTTAGTACGCAAGGGTTGAATATGGAATGGACAACTTCAATTCAAGCGATTACAGAAGAGAGGGCACGACAAGCTGCCAATTCAATTGAAGAAGGTGAAATGTGTGGTAAGCTACCTGAAAAATCTACTGGTGAAAAAATTTGGGACGGTATTGTAGATGGTACGGGACAAGCAGTTAGCGATACAATAGACGGAATAAAAGCTTTAGGAGATTGGGAAACGTGGGAAAACATGGGGAACGCTGCTTTGCACCCTATTGATACCCTCAGTACGATGTATAATGTATTGTCAGATTCATTTATTGATGATGTAATAAATGGAGATGCTGAAAGTCAGTCGTGCTAAATGGGGAAGTTATGCTTTAACACAAGTTGGATTAGGACTTATTGGTGATAAAGGATTAAGTAAAGTATCGAAGGTAGCAACTACTGCAAATCTAACAAAAGGTATGTCCAGAGTAACTAATTCTGTTACATATAGAAACACACTAAACGTATTTAATAATTACACAGGGAAATTTGAAAGTGATTTTGCATTTGCAGGTGGAACACAGCAATATTTACAAAAAGCAGCTAATTATACCTATGAAGGCCCGAATGGTCCAAAAACAATCAGGTTAAGAATGGGTGAATTAGCAGGAGATAAACATCCAGTTACAGGTATACCTTATGATGCTGATGGATTTCCTATTTTTAAATCTAAGGGCGAGGTAACCTTAAAAGAGACAGACTTCAAAAAAACTAGAACAACACATTTTAGAAGATGCAATAAGGACCTATACAAACAAATAATGGAAGACCCTAAATTAGCTTCAAAATTCACGAAAGAAGAGATTGAACTATTTAGAATAGGGAAAACACCAGAAAATTATACATGGCATCATCATCAGGAACCTGGTCGAATGCAACTTGTAGATTATCAAATACATCACGATACTGGTCATACAGGTGGATATAAAATTTGGGGAAAAGATAGTGATAAATAGGGAGGTTTATAATTATGAACAACATTACATGGATTAATGTAAGTGAGAAAAAAGTTACAGATGAACAAATTGAACAATTAGAACAGTACTTTGGTATTAAATTTCCTAATGATTTTATTGAGTGTGTAAAGAAATATGATGGTGGCTATCCTACTCCAGATACATTCAATATTCCTAATCAGGATGAAGATTCACTTAATAATCTTTTAACCTTAGACTCTGAGAGAAAAATTTCTATGCTGCAAACATATAATAGTATAAAAGATAGATTGGTAGATAAAGTATATCCTTTTGCTAGAGACCCGTTTGGTAACCTTCTATGCTTTGATTACCGAAATAATCCTCAGTCACCAACAGTCGTATTTTGGGACCATGAGGAAGAAGAAATGGAAGAATCCATCTATCCTGTTTGCTCATCTTTTGCAGAATTACTTGATAGCTTATATGAGTTTGAAGACGAGGACGAATAATTAATTATGAGTAACAAAAGTAAGACTTATGTGAATTACGCATAAGTCTTTTTAATATTAACCCAAAGTTAAGAAGAAGTTTTTATAGTAATTAATATGTACTATGTGAAATGTAAGGCACCATTAGTATGAGTGTTAATGGAGAAGATGTGATTCTTAAAGATGTTAAAGTTGATGAAATTACTTACTCTAAGAGAACTCGAGAAGAAGCTGAACAACTTCGAAAGAGTGTGAGAAAAGATTTTCTTAAATCCTTAGTTAATGACCCTGCTAAGCTTGCTGAACTTAAGAATGCTGGTATATCAGATGGGGATATAGAATTGATGAAAAGAGGAAAGCCTCCAATAGGGTGGCAAGTACATCATAATCTTCCATTAGATGATGGAGGGACAAATGCATTTGAAAATTTAACTTTAATACAAAATCACCCATATCATAAAGCTATAACTAATACACAACGTACATTAACTAAAGGCTTACAACCTGGAGATAGTGTAGACATAAGCTGGCCTATACCAAAATACAATATCTACCCTAAAGGGGAATAAATTTAGAAAGAGGTTTTTATATGTGGAAAAATATGATTTTGGAAATTGGAGATATACTGAAAAGTGTTAATTATAAGCTGAATACACCCGCAACGGATACTGAAGTTCAGAGATTAAGAGAACATGCAAAAGAGAAATTTAATGTTGATTTACCGAGTGAATACGAAGAGTTTCTTAAAACTGTAAATGGTTTAGACTTTGATGGATTGGTACTTTACGGAGTCGATTCTCCTTTACTAGAAACAGAAAAAGATGAACATGAACATATTTGCGGCTTTATAGATACGAATGAGATTTGGTATGAAAATGAATTTCAAAAAGAGTATCTTTTCTTTGGGGATTCAAATATTGCGTGGTTTTGCAAAAACTTATCAGACGGTACTTATCTAGAACTTGATAAACCATCAGGTACGGTAATGAACACATATAATGATTTTAATACAATGCTTGAGGAAGCGTTAAAAATAACCCTTCTTTAATAGGGGGTAGTAAAAATTATGTTTAATTTTTTGAAAGAATATGTTGTAGCAGACAGAAGTGTCCGTTCTAAACAAAAACCTATTTTCTATCCTATATATCAAGATGAGATAGATGAGGCAGAAAGCTTATTACAAATGGAACTTCCAAAAGAACTGAAACGCTTTTATCAAGAAATAGGTTGTGGTTTTTTTAAGTCTGATACAAGAACGTTTTTCAACAGATTTATGGACCCGATTTCAGTTGCAGATTTCCGTTTAAGGCAAGATATTTATGAATATAATCCAAACCTAGATGATGATTCATTAGTGTTTTTTGAAGTAACAGAACTTAACTTTTTAATAATTAAATTTAAAGAGGAAAATGAATTAGGTCAATGTCCTACTTACTCTGAAGATGAGAAAATAGCGGATTCTTTAGAAGAATTTTTAATTAAAATGGATGAAAATCCTGACTATTATATTTAATCTTTTTAAGACTTGCATTAAGGTGTAGCATTTGAAAAATATCTAATCATGAGTAAAAAAGCTTATGTATAACCTGCATAAGCTTTTTTAATGTCCATAATAGGTAAAAAGTATCAAAAATATTCACCATTAAATCACTTGAAAGTTTAAAGCGACTCCTAAATTAGAAAATCATATTAAAAATATAGATCCCTCTGTTCCAAGAAGGAGAGGTATTGATGGAGCACACAACAGTGAAGAGTTCTTTAAAAACAATATTAAAAATAGTCAGTGAATCACCTTCAAAAATTCTAGGTGTAAAAACAGTAGAATACAATATGCCTAAGTTAAATATGGATGGCACCCCTACAGGAGAGTATGGAAATAAAGTATTCACAAACAACATTTATGATCCTAAAATTATAAGTGATAAGGAATTTATTAACCGTGGAATTGAAGCAGCTAATGACGCTAAATTAAAAACCAGTGATGGAGTTCTTTCGAGAGAAGGGGCAGGTGTTGACGGTAAAGAAATAACTTGGAGAGGATACCATAAAGGTGGAGAAATCTCTTCTTTTTTTCCAGAATAAATTAAAGATATACGAGGAGAGATATGTATGCAAAGAGAATTTAGATTAAAAGATGAGGATTTACTAGATTTAACCCATTTTCCTATACAAGCAGTGTTTAATATGGTAGATGATGAAAGATTTTTAAAGGTAATCAATTCAGTTTGTGAAGGAGTAGGATTTGGAGAGGAATATGGCGCATGTACTTTTCCAGGAGATTTGGATGAGTATGATATTGCCAATGGAGATTCATTTGAAGGGGTAGAATTTGTATTATACAGTGGTGATGAGGTAATAATTAATTATCAAACACTTTATCATTATTTTAAAAAAATGTGCGAGGGTTATTCAAAAAAGTATCCAAACACAATTAAGAGATTAGAAGACGGTCTTAACAAATTTATTGAATTATACAATATTAATAGGTAGAGACTATTTATAACTTATCCAAAATCATTATAAAAGGTAGAATGTTTCATGATTAGAATTGATTATATGCTAATATTCAATAAAAAGATTTGATGTTTGAAAATTCGCGACAAAATCTCGTAATATGTTTAGTAAAATTAACCGATTCATATTTTACTCATTATGTATTAAAAGGGAAATGAAAAAAACTTGGTCAACAGTAGCGGGGTGGTTTAATTAACATGAAAAAAAGTCTAAATTTTAATAAGAAAGCTTTTGCACATTATATGGCTCTTTATCCTGTAAATGAAATAAGAGTCCACGTAATTGTTCTTGTCCTTTTGGGGGCAGACGTGTTTGTTCTTTTGCCTGCATTCGCGAATCCTTTTCAATTACTCTATGTATATATAGTAACTCCTCCAGTTGTTTTTTTAAATTTGTGGGCGATATGGATTGCTATCAATCCTCGGAAACGACAATTACAATACACTCTATTTCGAGGAGTATATGGCACCATATGTTCAGTCGGATTATTGGTTATAACGCAAAAACTTGCCTATGAAGTGTTGCAATTACAAACTCCCATCTATTTTATTCTTTCATTTGGTTTGTATAGTTTCGCTTTGTATCATTTTTATAAAAATCATATTGAAAAACTTCAGGAACCAAGAAAAAAATCAAAATCATCGAAAGGAACTGGTGGTGTAAAAGTAGCAGCTATTGCAGCGGGATTGGGGCAGTTAATTGCTAATATAATTCTTAGCATTGCAACACAACAGATGGGGGCAATTGTATTTATGTCTGCATGCACAGTGTTTTCGTTTGCTTTGTTTTATATGATTATAGAACTCCATAAGTATTATTATTTACGTAAGCATATAGAAGATGGAGGGAAAATACGTATAGGCTTTTAAAGAGGATTTGTTGCATTTCAAGTGTATAATTGCATTCTTCTTATGGAAGCCATTCACGAGGCTTATAGCAATAAAAGATGTATAAGTGGAAGATTATATTCTGGTAAAACATCTGAAGGAATGGAAATTAGGTTTGTTCTTATTGATGATAAGATTATAGCTGTTTATCCCGTGTATTAAAGAATGTGAGGTACTCAAAAATGAAAGTAACTAATCAGCCCATAGTTAAAAATGTAAGAAAATATAGAGGTAATTGCTAAGAAGCACTCCCCCTAAGTTTCAGATGAAATTAAATAATCGACTATTTATGCTTTAATATTTATATGTACACAATTGGGATAATTAGGGATTTGCATTTAATATGTTTTAAGAAAGGGGAATGTTTTTTATATGGAAACTCCAGAAAATCAATTTAAACGTGCACTTAATCCTTGGTTCTCCATTTGGATAAAACCACGTGATACAATGAAAGAAATTTTTATATCCAAACCTAAGAATGTGTTTTTACTCATTTTACTAGGCTCATTCGTACAGACTTTAGATCGAGCATCTTCTAAAAATGTGGGGGATTCAATAAGTAGTCCAGTTTCAATAATCTCAATGGTTATATTCGGTACCTTCGTTGCTTTCTTAATTTATTATTTTTTGCTACCAGCGTTATTTAATTGGGTGGCAAAAAAACTTGGTGGACAAGGTACATTTGAAAAAACACGTTACTCAGTTGCCTATTCTTATATCCCTTACGTTTATTCTCTTATATTAGTTTGGGTGCCTTCATTTTTCTTGTTTGGGATAGAAAACTTTACGAGTGAGACACCGGAAATGGATAGTAGCATAACTTTAACGATTTTGTTTCTTATTTTTGCCATAATTGATATAGTTATTGGAATTTGGACAATCATTATTTCCTTAAAATGTTTAGGGGAAGCACACCAATTTTCAGCATGGAAAGCATTATTAACAATAATAATATCCTTTATGATTATCATTCTTCCTTTAGTAATAATAGTATTTCTTATAGTAGGGGTTACAATCTTTTAATAATTTATTTGCTTTTTATTTATCCAAACGTTTTCTACTTGCTGTTAGTAATTGTTACAGGGTGAACAGCCACATGATTCGGATGTTCCACTTGGCGAAGCGTATGACCTTTATGATCAAATTGATCGCTCGTTACGGCCTGTTTTTCTTATTATCAGTGTTAACAGGAATTTGTGAAGGCAAACTTGAAAATCAAAATATTAAACCATTAAAATCTTAGGGTAGCTGAGTAGATTGTCCTTGTTTGTCCCTTATTTTCCAATTGGAGGCTAATTATTACCAATTGGTTCTGTAGCTCTTATAGAAGAAATTAATCAACCTCTTATGATTTATGGAAGAAAGCAACAACAAGCTGATAATAAATTATGCGATTATGTTTCTTGTCCATATCCTCATGGTAATTTATCAAAAGAATATAATGTGTTTTTTAATCATAATCAAATAATTCATTTATTATTTAAGGGTTTCGAAACAGAGGATGAATTAGAATTAAGAAGTAAATTATCTGAGTTTTAGTGGAAATGGAGAAAATATAATATGGTTTTAGGAATTTCATATTCTGATATTTTTCGTATCATAATTATTGTTTTGATTTTTTTCATTTTTTGGAGATTGAATACTTGGTATAATAAAAAATATAATGTTCCTAAGGTTTTTCAATGGTTTCCTAGAAGATGGGGAAAAAGAAAAGTTTCAGAGCATTTGTCTCAACTAGATAAAAAGTTAGAAGCTGAAGGTAAAGGTATCTGGGTTACAATCTATGCTATAGATTTGTACATTGTAACTATTCCTTGTACAGTAAAAAAATATAAATCTTAATACATATATGTTTATAAAAAAAGACCTTTTATTTTAAAATAAAAGGTCTTTTTTATGATGATTGAAATAGTAATTTTAAGTGAATTAAATTTGAAATGTATCAAGAATATTATCTTTTTCTTCTTTATTAATTCCAATATATTTCAGGGGGATGTGTGGTGTGCTATGGTTAAGAATTTCTTGTAACATAGCAACATCTTTTGTTTGTTTATAGAACCAATAGCCGAAGGTTTTTCGCATGGTGTGAGTACCAATGGATTCTACATTGGCAAAATCTCCGGCTTTTTGCAATTATCGATAATACGTGTTTTTTCGTCATACAAAAACCCCTACATATAAGTAGAGGTTTTTAAATTATATCTTAATGAATTATGCTTTTTTAGATAAAGTAAATCGAGTTCAGATTAACGAAAAACATAGAATACATAATTTTAACTAGACTTATTATTAACTAATGTATCCCCACCACCAAGCTCCGCCTCAATCTGCGAAGTCTTCGATGACTCATCCATGCGCCAATACGTAATAAAGCTGATCGCGATACATCCAGCTACGTAGAAGTAGAATAGTGATTCCATTCCGATACTCTTTAGCCATAATGCGATGAACTCAGCTGTTCCGCTGAATATCGCAACGGTTAGTGCATATGGTAAACCTACGCCTAGTGCGCGAATTTCAGTTGGGAAGAGTTCTGCTTTTACAATGGCGTTAATGGAAGTGTAACCAGTAACGATAATGAGACCGACCATCATAAGTAAGAACGCTACGATTGGTTCTGTCGTTTTTTCCATGAAGAAGAAGATTGGTGCTGTTAGTAACGTTCCGAGAATACCGAATGCCATTAATAGTGGGCGACGTCCAATTTTATCGGATAATAGCCCCGCAATTGGTTGAAGTACAACGAAAATAAGTAGTGCGACAAAGTTAATCCAGCTTACAACTTCTTTCGGAAGACCGACTGTGTTTACCATGAACTTTTGTAAATATGTTGTGTACGTATAAAATGCGACAGTACCTCCTAATGTTAGGCCGACTACTGTTAATACTGCTTTCGGGTGTTTCATAAGCGCGCGAACGGTTCCTGCGCTTTCGCGTTTTTGTGATTTTATGTTTGCGAATTGCTCCGACTCATCCATCGTGCGGCGAAGCCATAATACAGCTACTGCGCCCATCGCTCCAATAATGAACGGAATACGCCATCCCCAAGCTTTCATATCTGGTTCGCTTAGTAATTGCTGAAGAACAATTTGAACGCCTAACGCAACCATTTGCCCAGCAACGAGCGTTACATATTGGAAACTTGAATAAAAGCCGCGGCGACCACTACTAGCCATTTCAGATAAATATGTGGCAGAAGTTCCATACTCTCCCCCGAGTGATAACCCTTGTAGTAAACGGGCAAGAACTAAAATAATTGGTGCCATAATACCGATACTTTCGTAACTAGGTGTACAGGCGATAATTAAAGAACCACCGGCCATAACCGTAATCGAAAGTGTTAATGCTGCCCGGCGTCCGTGCCGATCTGCATAGCGTCCCATTAATAAACTTCCGATAGGGCGCATTAAAAACCCAACTGCGAAAATAGCTGCCGTGTTCAGTAACTGACTCGTTGGATCTCCTTTAGGAAAGAACTCTGCTGAGAAGTAAACAGCGAAAGCAGAGTAAACGTACCAGTCGTACCATTCAATTAAATTGCCGACAGAACCTTTGAAAATATTGCCGGCGACTCGGTTTGATTTTACTTGAGCCATACTAATTCCTCCTCTTGCTTAGTAATAAAAGGTATATATGAAAGCGTGTTCATTATAGTTGAATTGTACTGTCTACAGAATTAAATCTCAATATTGTGACAATTTTATTCTTTTTGTACTTTATGTACATGGAGAGTTTTAATAGTTGCTTCCTTATTCGTTTTGTCATAATAATAGAAAAAGGAGATTGATAGTTTTGAATATTTTATCAAAGGATATGAAGCATGAAGAAATCACGCAAAGTGTCATTACAAACGAAAATAGTAAGCTTAATTATCGCGTTAATTTTATTTGTTGTTCTCCTATTAGCGGGAATATTTGTTTACATTCAGTCCGTTGATACGAAGCGCCAAGTGGAGCAGTTAGCGCTACAAACAGCGAAGTCGCTTTCTTTTATGCCTGCTATAAAAGATGCTTTTCAAAATAACGAGCATAAAAGTACGATTCAATCCATTGCGGAACAAGTTCGTGAGCAAGCTGGCGCAGATACTGTCATTATAGAAGATCGCTTTGGGGTTATGTATTCCCATTCTAATTCGGAGTTAATTGGTACAAAGCGTAACAATCCATATAACTATGAAGCACTCACTTTTGGTGGCTATTATACGCTTGAAGGAAATGGTGAAAGTGGTCCTGCTTTAATGGCGAAGGCGCCCATTATTGTTCATAACGGAGACTACGATCAAGTCGTAGGCGTTGTAACAGTAGAGTTTTTAATAAAAGGTATTGAATCTAACATACTGAGCAGAACGAAAGAAATTATCCTCTTTTCCGTAGCAGTATTATTAGCCGGCATTGTTGGTGGCATCCTTTTAGCACGTAGTATTCGTAAAGATACACTCGGTTTAGAGCCGAATGAAATCGCAGCGCTATACAGGGAACGAAGCGCCATACTACTATCTATAAAAGAAGGAATTATCGCTATTGATCAAAACGGTTTTATTACGATGATGAACACATCAGCAGAAGAAATGCTTCATGTACATGATGATTATATGCAGCAACACATTTCAAAAGTTTTATCGGAATTTAATATGGAGAGAGTGTTAGAAAGCGATCAAGAAATCGCGTTTCAAGATAAAGTGTTTATTTTAAACATGACACCGATACTTGAAAATAACAGTACGGTAGGCGTTGTATGTAGTTTTAGAGATAAAACAGAACTGCAAAACCTTGTTAATACAATATCTGAGGTAAGAAAGTATTCTGAGGACTTACGCGCTCAAACACATGAATTTACAAATAAGCTTTTCGTCTTATCGGGATTACTTCAGCTAGGACATTACAAAGAAGCAATTGAATTTATTCAGCAAGAATCTAATATTCATCAAAGTCAAAACCATATTTTATTCCATCAAATTCATGATGCAAAAGTACAAGCTATTTTATTAGGAAAAATCGGAACAGCATCCGAGAAGAAAATTGATTTTCATATTGAAGGAGATAGTGCGCTTCATCCGTTACCAGACCATATAAAAGTTTCACACCTTATTACGATCCTTGGAAACATAATCGATAATGCATTTGATGCGGTGAGTGAACGAGAGGAAAAGAGTGTTTCCTTCTTCGTTACGGATATTGGACACGACATTGTGTTTGAAGTGATAGATAGTGGAGCAGGGATACCGGCAGAAAAAATCACGACCATTTTTCAAAAAGGGTTTTCAACGAAAGGAAATGATCGTGGTTACGGACTAGCAAACGTGAAAGAAATGGTAGATGTACTAGGGGGAACAATTGAAATTCAAAACGAGAAAAATGGGGGAGCAATTTTTACAATTTACCTTCCGAAAACATTGAGAGAAAGTACATGACAAACAGGGGGATGGGCATATGTTGAAGGTTGCAATTGCAGAAGATGATTTTCGCGTCGCACAAATTCAGGAAGAGTTTTTATTAAAAATAAAGGACGTAAAAGTGATTGGAAAAGCATTGAATGCGAAAGAAACGATGGAACTACTACAAAGGGAAGAAATCGATTTGCTTCTATTAGATAATTATTTACCAGACGGAATTGGCACAGACTTATTACCGAAAATTCATGCAGACTTCCCAAACGTTGACGTCATTATGGTTACTGCGGCAAATGAAAACCATATGCTAGAAAAGGCAATTCGAAACGGCGTAAGTAACTACCTTATAAAACCGGTCACGTTAGAAAAATTCGTTCGCACAATTGAAGACTATAAAAGAAAGAAGCAATTATTACATAGTAACAATGAAGTGAATCAAGCACTCATCGATAACTTCTTCGGCATTTCGCAAACACAAGACATAAAAAACTTACCGACAGGTGTAGATCCGTTAACACTGCAAAAAGTGAAAGGCATTATAAAAGGATTCGAAGAGGGCATTACAATAGAAGAAATGGGAGAACAAATGGGGGCCTCCAGAACAACCGCAAGAAGGTACTTAGAATATTTAGTAGCGACAAACGAATGCACAGTAGAATACACATACGGTATTATCGGACGACCAGAACGAAAATATCGCATAGGACGAGGACTATGAAAAAACGATTCTTACTATGTATATGGATCATGACAGGAGTAATAGCTGGTTGTTCTTCGGAAAAATCCCATACGAATACAGTGAACATCGACAAAGTAGAAATCGTTGCGCCAAACGTTCAAGGAGCAGGGTGGGACTTAACAGCGCGGGCGATGCAAAAAACGCTAACAGAAGAAAAAATCTTCACAAAACCAATCACTGTCACAAACAAAGCAGGTGGCAGCGGTGATGTCGGGTGGAAATATACGAAACAAAAAGGCGGTCACGTACTGGCGATTAACTCAAGCTTACTCATAACGAACAACCTACTAGGTCACAGTAAACTAACATACAAAGACTTCACGCCGCTTGCGACACTGGCATCGGACTGGGAAGTTGTTGTCGTATCAAAAGAATCAAACATAGAAAACGCAAAACAACTAATGGAACAACTAAAACAAAACAAGAAAAGCTTCAAAATCGGAGTTGCCCCAGGCCTAGGAAACGACGATCACCTATCCTTCGTACAAGTAAGCAAAGCATTCGGCATAAACCCTGCCGAACTACAATTCTTCGTCTATGAAAACAAAGAAAAAATCATAAACGCTCTAACGAACAAACAAATCAGCGCCGCAACCATGACCCTATCCGAAGCCGAAAAACAATACAAAGCCGGCAAAATAAAAATACTAGCCGTATCCGCACCAAAACGCTTAGACCGCCTACCCGAAATCCCAACATGGAAAGAACAAGGAATCAACGTCATCTTCCAGCACTGGAAAGGAATTATGGGCCCGAAAGATATGACGGAGGAAGAGGTTGCTTATTGGGATGGTATTATTAAGAAGATGGTTGAGAGTGATAGTTGGAAGGGGATTTTGAGGGAGCGGGGTTGGGAGAGTTTTTATAAGGGGAGTGGGGAGAGTAGGGGGTTTTTGGAGGAGAGTAGTGGGTGGTATGGGGGGATGGTGAAATTTAGTGATTGATGAATGTTCATTTGTAAGAAATAGGATATGTGACATAAATAATGCCACATTATAAGTTGTAATTTATTTATAACAATTTATTAAAATGATTATTCAAGAGAATTGATTCACAAATTTATAAACGGTGGTGTGGGGAATGGATTATAATTTTGAGATTTTATCACTTTTAGATAATTCAATTGAGTTTGAGAAGTTACATAGTAAGTTTACTCGTTTTAATCCTTTTAAAATATTAAAGGTGGATAAGTTTGAGATTCGGCACTCTAATATGATTGCTTGGTTACTAGAGCCGACGGAGAATCATCATCTAGGTTCTATGTTTGTAAATAAGTTGCTTTCTAAAACGTTTGTCAAAGCAGAGAATGAGGAGTTAATTAGTCAATATAATTTTATTAAATTACATAAGCAGTCTCTTCAAGATTTGGAAGTTTTCCGCGAAGTACAGACGAAAAATAATAAACGAATTGACATTTTGGCAATATCAGAGGCGCAAAAGGTTGCTATTTTGATTGAAAATAAATATAAGTCATCTGAGTCAGATGGACAATTACAAAATTACATAAACTTTGTTAGTGAGAAATATGAAGGGTATACGATCATTCCAATTTTTTTAAGTTTAGATGGTAGCGTTCCAAGTCATAAATCGTATCTTACTTTAGATTACGGGGATATATTAAATATTCTAAAAGGGCAATTGGAGATTTATAGTGAGTATACGTCTAGTACGATAAAAGATTTCCTTTCCTACTATATTGATATATTAGAAGGAGAACTTGTTCGTGATGAGGAAGACATTGAGCTAGCGTTAACAGTGTACAAGAGCCATAAGGCCGCTGTTGATTTTCTATGTTTAAATGGTAACGGAAAAGTAGTTGGAAAGTTTGTGAATAAAGAGTTGTTAAGTGCTGTGAAGAAGTTGAACGCTGAAGAAAAGGAAGATCTTCGCAAAATTTATAAGAAGTATGCTGAAACGCTTCACTTTATACATGGAGCTGGAAATAGCGTTATGAGAGAGGCATTTTTACAATTTGTAGAGAAAAATCAAATGCCAGAAGATTGTTACCATGAACATATTCGCATTCCATCTTTCATTTTCGAAGAATGGAAACAGCTTGATGAGATTGTTGGAGTTCCCAATCATGAGTGGTGGCTAAACAATGCTCTTATAACTTGGTTCGAAAGAAAAATAGATGGGCGTATGAAACTTATTGTTGAAGTTGGGCCGTTGGGATACAAGCAGAGATTAAAGTTATTATGCAAGTTAGAGGAAAATGGAATTACTATTAAAGAAAAATCAAAAGAAGCTGGATCCATGTATACAAGAATTTATGCTGGATATGAAAATATAAGTGATTGGGCAGATCAAGATGAAATTCTCCGTGTGATGAATGATATGTATAACAATGCTGATTTTAATCAAGTGGTTGCAGCTATAGGAGATACTATAAAAGGGCTTGTATACGGAGAAGAGGATTCTTCTTCTGAAATTGTTGCGGTAGAAAACAGTCAAACAGATGTGGATACTTTAGCTAACGCTTTTCAATTATTCGTCCATGAACAAAAGTTCCAAGAAGGTTTTTACAATATTCATCACCGGCTACCATCATTTATTATGCCGGAGTTTCGCAAACTAGAAGAACAATTTGGAACACCAAAATGGAATTGGTGGTTAAATAACTGTGCGATTATGTGGTTCGAACGTTTGAAAGATAATAGATTGAAACTGACGCTAGAAATCGGACCACTAGAATCACAAAAGAGATTAACGCTATTAACAAGGCTTGAAAGTAAAGGAAGAAAAATAAGTACGGCGGCGAAAAGGCCAGAAGCATCGTATACAAGAATTTACACAAATACAAGTAATATAAGTAATTGGTCAGATGAAGACATTGTTATACAGGCTATGAACGAGTTGTTTAATGATACGGACTGTCAAAATATTATTCAAATATTAATGGATATCGCTGAAGAGGGTGTTCATATTTAAATAAATGTATCAACAAATGTTAGGAAGTAAAATAAAAGGGTTAAAGGTAGGATGAGAAGGGGAGTTTGGATATTGTCTTTTATTATAGGAAATATATATTCTCGCAAAGATATATATATAATTAAAAACGTTCCAAAAGAAAAACAGGGAGGGATTTGGAATACGGGATATACTACTTTTAATAAAGATATATATATATTCGTTAACGTAAATTCAGCAGGGAGAACTGGGCATGATTATGATAATCGGTTTATCGGTAATGATTTGCAATGGTTCAGTAAAAATACACATTCATTAAATGCGCCTACAATTCAAGCTATGCTGAATCCAAAAGGAAGAATATATATATTTACGCGTGAAAGTAATGAGAACATATTTTTTACATACCGAGGCACAGGGGATGTAAAGGAGTACGATGATACAAAGCCGGTAAGGATTTTATGGAAGATTAATATCGAAAATGAAATGAATTTGCTGAAATTACCAGAAAAAATAATAGATCCTGAAAAATATATTGAAGGCGCTACTAAACAAATAAATGTAAATGTTTACGAACGCAATTCTGTTGCAAGAATGAAATGTATTGAACATTATGGAGTAAATTGCATAATTTGTGGTTTTAATTTTGAAGAAATATATGGGAGTGTGGGTAAAGAATTTATTCACGTTCATCATCTTATTGAATTAAGGGAAATTAATGAACAGTATGAAGTAGATCCAATTGAAGATTTAAGGCCTGTATGTCCCAATTGTCATGCCATTTTACATAAAAGAAAACCTGCGTACAGTATTAAGGAGATGAAAAGTATTATACGAAAAAAGAATGGCTACTAATTGGTTTTTTACCATATTTGTTTGGGAATGAATATGCTTTCTTGCTTGGAATTTGTTAGGGATTAGGACTGTAAGTTGCGTATTTTATTGTTATAAAAAAGTTTCGTGTGATTATTATTATTTATTTTTGAGGATTTTAAACAATTTTAGTTTTGTATAGTATGTTGTGTAGCTTTAAGAGGAGGGTCTCCTCCTCTTAAAAAATCAAAATAAACTTAGTTGTTCGGATGTTTTTCTATTGAATGAGCGATTAAATAGTTTTTCAAATTCTTCCCAAGAATCGCTTGCACGCATTAAAGTAGTGGTGGAAACGATTTGTTTCTCTAAATGAATCAAGCCTGTTTCGGATGTAAGCCATTGATGTAATTTTTCTTTCCCTTTTTTACGTTCACGTACTTCACTCATAACATCTTCAGGTAAAAAGCTGTAGATAAATTCATTTGTTATTTTTGCGACTAGATGTGGTCTTTGACTGTTTCCTGTATACTCCCAGTTTTTTAGGCGATAGATTTCTCGATAGAAACTTTCCGGAAATCTGCGTTTCCAAGGATGAAAAATTTCCTCTACATAAAGGTTTAGTAATTTTTGTAAGGCGTCTTTTTCGCGTGTTTCTTGGTAACCTGTAATTTCATCTATAAAAGCATCTATTCCTACTTTAGAGAAAGCCAATGTAATGTTATAAAGTCGTTCTGCCAATTCATTTTGGTAAGGCATTTTAGCGAAATCACCATTGTTTTTTGCTCTATAAAAAGCATCAGAGAGATCCACTAATAATGAAGCTTTGAAAGCATGAAAAGGATTTCCCCCTTCTGGAGGTGTAATTTTTTGAACCTTACCTTCGTTGGTTTCACTTAACCATTTTTTTAGATCATCACTTAAATATTTTTGTAGGTAATTTGCACTTAGCATTCTTGGTAAAGCAAGTGCGCCTCCACCTTTTAGTCCCATGGTTCTAGCAGTTCCCCTGAGGGAGAAAACACGTTCTCCATTTTCTAGTACATAGCACTCAATTTTTATATCTGTACCTGTGGGAGTCCAGTCTCCTTTATGAGTAGCTTGAATTACTTGGACTTGTGTTTCCTTCAATTCATCGAGAGTTGAGGGGATGATATCTGCAGTCATAAAAATTCCTCCTTAAAAATCTATGTATCACATAATTTTATCAAAAAAAACCCATGTTTTATCTCTTAATACCTAAATTTTGTAGTTTTTAATTTGATTAATTGATTTGGACGGATTTGTAGGTTTGGATTAATAAGGAAAGCGTATTTTGGAAGTTATATATGGTGAGAATAATTAAAGTTTTTTCGGATTTATAATATAACTTTAGTAAGTTTTACTACTGGACCGATTCTATGTTCTGTGTTATACTACCTCTAGGATTTTAGACACGGAGGTTAGACATATGAACTGTATTAGCTTTTTTGCAGGTGCAGGTGGACTGGATATGGGAATTCACAAAGCTGGATTCGATGTAAGGGTTTCAGTGGAAATTGAATCGGTATACTGTGAAACATTAAGAATGAACCACCCAGATTGGAATGTGGTGGAAGGCGATATTATGATGTATAACAAAGAGAAAGTGCTTGAACAAGCTAATTTGAAAGAAGGCGAAGTGGATCTAATGATTGGTGGGAGTCCATGTCAATCATTTAGTACAGCAGGGAAACGTCAAGCTTTTTCAGATCCACGTGGACAGGCTATGTTAAAATTCGCAGAACTTGTACGTGAAATTCGTCCAAAAGCTTTTATGATTGAGAATGTACGAGGACTATTATCTGCAGCTTTAAAACATCGTCCATTAAGCGAACGTGGAAAGGATGCTTTGCCTTTAACTGCAGAAGAACAGCCAGGAAGTGCACTATCATATTTGTTAGAGCAATTTGCAGGGTACAATATTCAAAAGCCTACAATACTAAATGCAGCTAACTATGGAGTTCCTCAAAAGCGTGAGCGTGTATTTATTATAGGAATTCGTCAAGATTTGAAAAAAACATTCGAGTTTCCTGAACCAACACACAATGAGTTAGGATCGGATGGGAAAGAGTCGTGGGTTACAGTAGGAGAAGTTCTAAAAAATCTAAAAGTAGAGGAACACCATTTTCAAACATATTCTCCAGAACGTTTAAAATATATGAAGATGATCCCAACTGGAGGTGGAAACTGGCGCAATCTACCTAAAGATGTGGTACAAACTGCAATGGGGGGAGCTTATACAAGTGGTGGAGGAAAGGTGGGTTTTTTCCGTCGATTAAATGTAGAGAAACCATCTCCAACATTATTAACATCTCCAGCTCAAAAAAGTACCAATTTAGGGCACCCATTTGAAAATCGGCCTTTAAGTATTGAAGAATATTTAGCTATCCAAGAGTTTCCTGGAAATTATCATGTAGCAGGCACTTTAATGAAACAGTATACGCAGATTGGAAATGCAGTACCTGTTCGATTAGCAGAAGTTTTAGGTGATGCGATTCGTAAAACTTTAGAGGCATAGAAAAGATGGGAAAAGTCATAATTTATTATGGCTTTTTTCTTTTGTGTTATGGAATAATAGAATTATGTAATTTTTGGATGATAGGGAGAGAGAAAAAATGAATGAACAAACTAAACAACGTGTACGCGAGCATTTGTCTAAAGTCATGGAACGTCTTGTGAAAAAAAGAACAATCGATGAGCCTTTTTTAGAGAGTGACATTGAAAGAAATAATCCATTTGGATATTATTTAGTCCCAATTGAAGTATGGAAAGGAGCTAAATTTGAACGTTCGTTTGTAACAAGTCTAGGTCAAGGGATTTTAGAACAGTTAGGTAAAATAATTGCAGAAGGAACGGGTGCTATTGCTATTAATCAACATGATACTACCATGACAATTAATACATGGAGAATCGAAAGAATTGAAGAGGTTTTAAAATCTCAAAGAGGAAAAGGGAAGAATAAAAAAACAGCAAATTGGGTTGAAGAAGTACAAGAAATATTATTGTTAGAGAATCAGCGTTTTGAAGAAATTACAGTGAAAAGTGATTTATATGTACACAGACAGGACGGAAGGCAAGAATATTACAGTTTTAAAACAGTGAAGCCTAATTTGGATCAAACAGAGACTGCTAAGCGTGATATGTTATATTTAAAGGCTGGGAACCCAGAATGCGATCCGTATTTTGCATTGCCTTTTAATCCAGCAGGGGAAGGTAATGTATATAAACAAGCGCATAGTGTTCCGTATAAGTTATTTAACATGGATAATGATCCAAGTGTTTTGATTGGTGCAGCTATGTGGAATAAGATTGGTGATTGTGAAAATACATATAATGAGTTAATAAGTATTTTTAAAGAGGTAGGGGAAATATACTCTAAAAAAATCAGAATGGAATATTTAGGTTTATAGATTGGTGTATGATAAAAGATTTTGACGGACAGTAATGCTGAAATAAGCATTACTGTTTTTTTGTAAATTTAAAATAAAAATTACCTTTTGTTCCTCTTAAAATGTCCGCTCTAATACTAAAAGAAGACAAAACGGTTCATGAAAATCCTAAAAAAGAAATGTCATCATGCTTGTTATTGTTAGCAGCAATAGGAATTTTGTCATGACTATTCATGTACATTATATTGTTACGTAAAAATAAAGTATACAAACATTACTTTTGAAAAAAAGGAGAATAATTATTAACTAGAACTAATAGTATCTAATCTTAGCTCGCTTATTAATGATTTTTATTTAGGATTATATTTTTATAGGTAGTTCTAATAATCAATGTTGCTTGGAAAGTAATACGGAATTAATCATATTGGTATTGTATTTGAATTTCGTTATTTAAATAAGTATGTATTGGAAAAAGTAGGCGATAATATGTTTTGGATCAATATTTATTTACTCAATGGTTTTAATATTGAAAATTACGGTTTAGTATTATAACAAAATTAATTTATGAAAGTTGAGCAATTAGACTGGGGCATCGATTATATATGAAAGATAATTTTTTTGTTAAAATAGGAGGTTTTAATATAGATTGTGAACATTTGGGGTTTATTTCTATTTAGTCTGTTTCTGGGGTGATCAATATAGTAAAATATTACTATATTTCCGTATATATGAAATTTATGTTTTTTAGTCTCTAAGCATTGCGATATAAAATTGAATTGAGAGGTATTAAAATGACAAAGCATTTACATTTATTTTTTAAATTCAAAGGAGAAGTTAACACTTCCGATTGTATAATTAATACAATTAGAGAACATAAAACAGTTCTTGAAGAAAAAAATAGATTGATATGGGGTCAGTTCTCCAATGGGACTGGGAGGGTGTCAAATACAAATAGAGAGAGAATTACTAATCAGGTGAATGCTGGTATAGGTTCTTTTGCCTTCTTTTTAATGAATAATAGAAAAGAAAGAGAATTATTTGTTGGAAAAATAAATAGGTTATATGATAAAAAAGAAATTACTGCCACTAGTCCATTAAAAGAATTTATTCCAGCCTATTATTCAGAAACAGTGGGTACCTCTGCTGAAAAAATAAGTGTATTTGTTGATATGAGTACATTAGTAAAGATTAATAGTAAGTTAGTTAATGAAATAATAGTGGAAAGTACTGGAGAAAAGGTACTTAATGTTACTAATCCAAGAAGTATTTTTCTTACTAATATTAGTGAAAGTTTACGAGATTTAATAATTGAAATACTTAGAAACCCTGAGGCAAATTATCAATATCAGGTAGAGCAAGAGAATGTTGGTAGCGTAATAATAGAGGATATCCCTAAAAATGTACCGTCTAAATCTAAGGGAGAGGGTAGTGGAGCTTATAAAAGAGATTTTAAAACAGCAAAAAACGCAATTGTTTTAGCGAATTATAAGTGTGAAATTGATTTGAATCATGAGTACTTTATTTCAAAAGTTACAAAGAGAAATTATGTAGAGGCGCATCACTTAATTCCAATGGGATTTCAAGATGATTTTCAAAAAAGTATAGATGTGGAAGCGAACATAATTTCATTATGTGCCTACTGCCATAAAAAATTACATCATGCTGAATATAAAGTGATAGAACCGTTAATAAAAAAGTTATATGATGCTAGAATTAATAGATTAAATAATTGTGGTATAACCATAAATAAGAGTGAATTACTTAATTACTATAAATAAAAAAATGTATATCTAAATTAAATTTGAGTGATTATGAAGTTTTAAGTACATGTATTTTTTAAGGGCTCTAAAAAATTCCTATTTTCATTTAATGAATAATATTTTTAAAATATATTAATTATCACACTGGAATCACTATAGATTTTATACTAAGAATTGAAATATAGATAGTAATTATATAGTTAGGAGTTTTGAGATGCTTTTAAAAGAAATAATTATAAAAAATTATAGAAAATTTAAAAATGAATCGTTCTCAATGGCTGATGATATCACCTTGCTTGCTGGGGCAAACAATAGTGGTAAGACGTCCATGATTAATTTAATGGGATCAATAATGCAAAGTGGTAAAACCCCCTTTTGTATTTCGGACATTCCAGTAAAATTATCAAAAAAATGGGTCGATGAAGTATATGAAATATTTGTAAGGTGTTTTGATGAAGATGTTTTATCTACAGTTGAAATGATTGTACATGAACTATTTGGTGATGAATTATCTAGTTTAAAAGGTGATTTAATAATACCTGCAACACTAATACGTTTTAAAATAGAATATACGGAAACTGATGATATTAGAAAATTTGCTGATTTTATTATGGATTTAGATCCGGATAATAAAAACTTCTATTTTGAATATTTGTTCCAACCAACTAGGAAATCCTTTAGAGAAGCATTGGAGGATAATTATAACAAATTGTATGCAAGATATAAGAAAATAAAATCCTTAGAAGGTTCATCTTCAAAGGTCCAGCAATTTAAAGAAATTATATTATCGATATATGAAGCTAGTATTATTGAAAAGTGTTACTTTAGTGATAGGAATTATATAGATAAAGTAGAGATTGATGTTTCGATTTTTAGAAGATTATTTAATTATAAATATATCAATGCGGGTAGACCACTTGATGATCAAAGTAATGGTAATTTTAAAAGTCTTAGTAAAAATATGATTGAACTTGCAACGCATAACAGTAATTTAAATACCTTACTAGAGGAGTTGCCAGATCAAATACTCAGTCCTATACAAGATGCAAGAATTATTGAAGAGGTAAGGAGTGCTTCGGTTAGAAATCTTAGTAATACAGTTAAAACGATTTCTAAAGCAAGTGGAGGAAATACGGGCAGCATGATTCTTGATATAGACATTAATGAGGAAACAATAACTTCTCTCCTTAATCAAATAACTAACACTAAATATCAGTATGAAGGTTATATTCTTGATGAAGCTTCTCAAGGGTTAGGTTATAGTAATATGATTTATATACTTCTTCAGTTAGAAACATATCAAAGAAAAATAGACCCATTAGTAGTGAATTTATTTGTTATAGAGGAACCAGAATCACATATGCATCCTCAAATGCAAAGAATCTTTGGGAAACATTTAAAAAAATACTATCTTCAAAAAAAAATACAAGGATTAATAACGACTCATTCTGGAGAAATGGTGCGTCTAACTGAAATGAAAAACCTTAGAGTCTCAAGACCACTAAATCATTTAGAAAGTAAAATTTATGATTTTTCGATTTTTAAGGAGAGCTTGAGTGGCGATATTACTTTGGATACGTTCTATGATTGGTTTTATGAAATTGGATTTTCAGAAATTGTTTTTGCAGACAGAGTTATTCTTTATGAGGGTGATACAGAACGACTGCTTATAAGAAAGTTATTGACTTTAGATGCATATGAAGAGCTTAATCAAAAGTACATAGCGTATGTTCAGGTAGGTGGTGCTTATGCGCACAAGTATAGTAAGGTAATCGATTTCCTGAAAATAAAAACACTTATTCTAACGGATTTAGATTATAAAAAAGGAGCAGTAACTGTAGAAGCAGTAAAGGAATCTAACACAACAAATGCAACAATCAATAGCTACTATAATGATTCAAAAGGGACGGATCTTCCAACAGTACTTGATCTGTATAAATGGAAAGAGAACGGTGAAAATAACATGTTCGGAGGACTAGCTTTACTCAGTTATCAAGGACAAGCTGAACAGTACGCTCGTACCTTAGAAGAGGCTATGTTATCAAAGTTTTATAATTTTAATGTATTAGAAAAAAAGATAGAGCTTTTTGGATTCAAAGAAGGGATATTGATAAACTTAAATATACTGTTCCGAACCCTGTTAAACCAAATGAAGATAATCCAAATCCAGATAACAAATATAGTATTAGGGATATTGTTAAACATACAGAAAATCGAAAGACTGATTTTATGTACTCATTGATTTTAAATGGTTTAATAGAAAAGATGCTTCCTAGTTATATTGAGGAGGGATTGGATTGGCTACAGAAATAGTGGAGAATATGTTTTGTGTTAATGCGCCAGCAGGTAGTGGTAAAACAACAAAAATAAAATCAATGATTGTAAATCATAAGATAAAACATCCAATAGATAATATACTTTGTATAACCTATACAAAGAGAGCTGCGGAAGAGCTTAACAAAGATTTTAATGAAGAAGGGATTCATATAAGTACAATTCATTCATTTCTTCATAAATTTTTAAAAATATATTTTTGTAAGACTGAAATGAAGGATTTATATTTTGAAATGTTTGAGGACTTAATCAAAGAAAGTATAGAGAATAAAGAGGAAAAAGAACATATAGTTACAAGAAACCAAAAGTATATTGAAAAGCATGGTTGTTTATCGGTAGAGAGTATCAAAGCGAATATAGATGCTATTTATTATAATGAGTCTTCGAACAATCATCTTTACACAGGGGGATTAGCCCATGATAGTTTATTGTTATTCGCAGAAAAGGTGTTTGATAAGTTTCCGAAGATTAAAATGAGACTAACGCAAAAGTATCAATCAATCTTCATTGATGAGTATCAAGATTCGGCTGCTAGTGTATTAAGAATGTTTTATAAGGCATGTCTTAATACAAAATCAAACCTCTATTTTCTTGGTGACAAGATGCAACAAATATATAAGAACTATGATGGATCATTTGAAGAAGAATTAAAAACTTTGAATACCGATATTAAATTAGATATTAATCACCGTTCAATACCAGATATCGTTTCTGTGCTAAATAATATATATAATGATAAGGGGTTTAAACAGAACCCGTCTAAAAAAAATCTTGATATTAAACCAGACCATCCACCAAGAATAATAATGTGTGATAACATTCAAGAAAGGCTAAAAAGAGAGTGTTCAATTTATCCCGATGCTTTATTGCTATTTTTATTAAATCAACAAAAATTTGCTTCAATTGGTGCAAGAGAATTATATAAACAATTTAGTCACTTGGAGAGATATTCACATGCAAAACAATTAAGTGCCACGGATGTTTTATCTGATAATACTAGTGAAAATACAGATCCTCTTTTAAAACTACTTTTTATAGTCGGAGAAGTGGTAGATTATTATAAAAAGTCTAATGTTGGAAGTATAATTCAAATTTTTAAAGCGAATCGTAAATTATTTGACATGGGGATTGGTACAATTACTAGTCATCGGGATAGAATTGATTTGACCAAACTGTTAAAACAGCTGTATGAAGATTATCATAAAGAAATCTCGATAAGTGAATTTTTAACTTTATTGAGGGGATGTAATCTATTTAAAAGCAGCTATATAGATAACATGGGCGATGAATATTTGGAAGTTTTAAAAGTGAAATTAAATGAATTTAAAGCACTATCAAATTATTTGCGAAATCCAGCAGTCTCAACACAGCACGGGGTAAAAGGAGAGAGTCATAATACTGTATTCTTTATTGCAGAAGATTCTTTTAGGACGCCAATAGTTCATATGCATAAATTCTTAAAATTATGGACTATTAAGGAATTAACGTTAGATTCTTTGGAATCTTTTTATTATGATTATAATAAATGGATTGAAGATACAATTAGCCACTTGGGATGTAAAATATCGGATTTAAATAAAGAAAGTCACAATGAACATAAGATTTATTTAAAAACAAGGGTAGAGCAATTATGCAAGCATTTTGAGGCTGATTTTATATTTAAGGATTTATGTGAAGAATCTTATAGTAAATATATTCTCAATCCCAATGTTACAAATATTAAAAAGTGTTTTAAAGAAAGTACTGTGTATGGTGTTCTTTCGGCTTATAAACTTTTTTATGTAGGTTGTTCAAGAGCAAGGAGCAACTTATCTATTTTTGTTGATAAATCTAAGATTGAAGGTTTCTCAGAGGAATTGATTGTTAAGTTAAGAAGAATTGGTTTTAGTGTTGAAATTGAAACAAAAGAATTGCAGAAAGTGTAGTGTTGCTTCAAGTAAGTATTAGAGTTAAGCAACATTAGCAATTAAAAAAGTGGTTTTTTATAAAATTTAATGTCAGCCAATTAGTAGGGTAAAATACGTCCATAATAAAAGTGTTGAATTTTACATTATATTATTTAGAGGTGTTAATATGGAGTTAGGAGAGTTTCTTTATAATTTAGTTCATTCTGAAAAGCCATCAGAATATATTTTGCAATGGGGAATGTATAATCGAATTACGAAGGATTACAGATTAATTGCTGTATCTAAAGAATACGATAAGGACGCTGTATACCCAAAGGGTCTTGTAAATATTTTAAATCAAAAAGATACTGATTTTGTCCCATACTTTATGTCGGAAAAATTATTTTTCTTAGATACTACTATCATACAATCGATGTTACAAAATTCAAGTGTACAGATTCAATATGACTATTCAATTATGTTAGATACAAATTATACTAGTTACATTGAAACTTTTTTAAAGGATTTTAATAAACCTAACTTTTCTGAGGGGAGTATTTATAAAACGTTAGATACTTTGTTAAGAAATAAATTTAATTATGATTATACTTACTACTTGATTGAAAACTATAAAAATTTGTTTTCTTCTGGGGAGAAAAAATTCACAATATCTGACTCTAGTCATATTGCATTATACGAAAACTTATATTATCTGGAGTTATTTAAAAGTATTAATCATAAAGAATATATTAATAGCAATAAAATAGAGTTTATGATTAGTGAGAATGAAGCTAAACAAAAAACAGATGAATTAATTAATATTATTTATAATAATATTAATAAAGATGGACTTCGGATTTTTATTGATATGCATCAAAATATTACATTACTTTTAATCGGTATTTGGCAAATAAAGTTTAGTAGTAAAGCTAATGCTAAAAATAAAATGAAAAAATTATTTGATTTTGTAAGAACCAAGGTAGGGGTTTATTACGAAAGAGAACTAATTATTGCATTAAAGTACTTTGAAGATGCTAAGTCTGTCGGTATGTTGAATAAAATTAACAAAGGTAGTAATCAGAAAAGACTATTAGAAAAAATTGAAAATATCGCATGGGATTTTTTGGTTCCGAGAGTTATGGAATTTCAAATTAATGTAAATAAAGAAAAAACTTTCTTTGTTCCTTTTTTCTTATCACACGATAAAAAATTAAAAGATTTGATTAGAATGTTTAAAATAAAAGGTATTTTATTACACAAAGAAACTAAAGAGTTTATTCCGATTTCAGAACTAAATACTAATAAGTTGTTTGAAGAAAAAGGATTATTGAAAAGCTTGGAAATGTTGAAGTCTGATGAAGTGATGGAAGAAAGATTTAGGATTATGAAAGAAAATGTAAATAATAATTTTAAAGTTATCGATAATGAATTGAAAAAATTGATCCAAATACTTGATAATAGAGGGTGAGTAAAAAATTTATTTATTTACTTACTGGAGAGTACTTTATCGTTTTTACATGAAGTGAATAATATATGAATTATGATAACATAGTCTACTAAATTTGTTGGATAGTTGCTAATAGTAAAATTTCCATACTTGCTGATAGAGGAAATTATGAGGATACAGATGGTTTTAGAAAGGGTTTAGAAAATTTGGCCACTATCCGAATTCACAACCAAAGAAGAAAACTATATAAAAAAAGCAATGCAGCAGTTTAACACCTAGTTAAACTGCTTTTCCATTATAATAGAAGAAAAACCAACCGGAGGAAACCCACATGCTAACCTACAACAAACTAATCCGAAATAAAATCCAACAAATAATAAAAGCTAACGGAAAAACACCCACAACAAGAATCCTAAACGAAGATGAATACATAGAGGAACTCTGCAAGAAAACACAAGAAGAACTAACAGAATAAATCGAAGCAAAAACAAAACCGATAAACTCGAAGAACTATCCGACCTACTAGAACTAATAAACGCCCTAGCCGAACATGAAGGCACAACTCTAGAAGAAATCAACAACATCCGTAAAAAGAAAGCAGAAGAACGAGGTGGCTTCTCAGATCGAGTGTTTCTAATCAAAGTAACCGATAACTAACCCCTCCTAAGCCCCTTGCAAGCCCCTACCAAGTAATAAATCACTAAGAAAAAACACAACAAAACAAAAACACCAACAAACACCGTAGTAGGAGTCGAAAAAAATTTTGAAATAACACGCCAAAAACCCGGCCCTCCTTCCTATATATAGTACAAAGAGGAAATTTTCATTTTTGAATTAGGACGGGAGGAATTGGGATGGCGGTGTATCGTACTGTGCAGGTGAATTTTTGGCAGGATGATTTTGTTTTGGATTTGACGCCGGAGGAGCGGTATTTTTATGTGTACTTGTTGACTTGTTCGAAGACGACGCAGTGTGGGATTTTTCCTTTTCCGAAGCGATTAGCTGAGATGGAGACGGGTTATAATCGGGAGACTGTTGATAAGCTTGTGCAGCGCTTTGTTGATTATGGGAAGATTCTTTATGATGCGGAGACACGGGAGTTATTCGTTTTAAATTGGCTTCGTTATAATCCAGTGACGAATACGAATGTGGAGAAGTGTGTGCTTCGTGAGCTGAAGGGTGTGAAGAATAAGGAGTTTGTACATATGTTTCTTCAGAAGTGCGTAGAGGAGGAGCTGAATGTTCCGATGCTTTTAGCGCATTTCGGTATGCCGAGTGATTTGGCTGTGGATGATGTTGAGCCAGTTTGTGAGGAGACAGAGGAAGAAGAGGTTATAGAGGAAGAGACGGGGAGTCGCGTGTTTTCTTTTTATGAGCAGCATTTTGGTAGTTTGTCCCCTCATACGGTGGAGGAATTGAGTGCGTGGATGGAAGATTTGTCAGAGGAGCTTGTGCTGAAGGCTCTTCAAATTGCGTTTGAGAATAATAAGCGGACGGTTGCTTATGTGAAGGGCATTTTGAGAGGATGGCACGGGAAAGGATTTACGAAAGTTTCTGAGGTTGAGGCGGATACGGCGAGCTTTAGGAAAAAGGAGTCGGCTGTTAGTACGGGGGAGACGGAGGAGTTTTTGGCGAGGTGTGAGGAGTGGGAGAAGAATGCGCCGTCTGAGGAAGAGTTGCAGCGCTTTTTAGCGGAGCGCGGGTGGCGTCCATGAGTATTCAAAATGTGGAGGCGGAAAAGACGGTGTTAGGTTCTCTATTACTTGATGGAGAGCTTATTAAGGAGTGCCGTTTGACGGAGCAGTATTTTTCTCTGTCAGTGCATAAGTCTATATTTCAGTTAATGCGAAAAATGGAAGAAGAGGGGCAACCGATTGATCTTGTGACGTTCATTTCTAGGGTAGATCCGAAGTTTTTAGAGGGGATCGGGGGAATGGAGTATTTTATAGGGTTAATGGATGGTGTGCCTACGACTGCCAACTTCTCTTATTATGAGGGGCTTGTTCGAGGTGCCTGGAAAATGTATCAGGCGGGTGTTCTCGGGCACAAGATGGGGGAGCGTCTTATTGCGGAGAAGAATGAGAAAATTATTGGTGAGACGATTACGGCACTTTGTGAGTTAGAGGAGAAGGACTGTGTATGTGAGTTTGATTTGAAGGATGCGTTAGTTGATTTATATGAAGAGCTTCATCAAGATGTGAAAGAGATTACTGGTATTGAGTCTGGTTATACATCGTTAAATAAAATGACGTGCGGATTGCAGGAAGGTGATTTTGTCGTTCTTGGTGCGCGTCCTTCTATGGGGAAGACTGCGTTTGCACTAGATGTTGGACTGCATGCGGCGAAGTCTGGAGCGGCGGTTGGATTGTTTTCGTTAGAGATGAGTAGTAAGCAATTGTTAAAAAGGATGGCTTCTTGCATAGGTGAAGTGTCAGGAGGTAGGCTAAAAAATCCGAAGCATCGTTTTGCGATAGAGGACTGGGAAAAGGTGAGTAAGGCGTTTGCGGAAATCGGGGAATTACCATTTGAGATTTACGATAACGCAGGTGTTACGGTGCAAGATATTTGGATGCAAACTCGTAAGTTAAAGAGGAAGCACGGTGATAAGAAGGTTTTAGTTATTGTAGATTACTTGCAGCTTATTACGGGTGATCCGAAGCATAAGGGAAATCGATTTCAAGAGATTAGTGAGATTTCTCGTAAGCTTAAGTTATTAGCGCGGGAATTAAATGTTTGTGTAGTAGCATTGTCACAATTATCTCGTTCGGTAGAAGCACGGCAAGATAAGCGCCCTCTTTTATCTGATTTAAGAGAGACAGGACAAATTGAGCAAGATGCGGATGTTATTATGCTTATGTATCGCGAGGATTATTATGATAAGGAAACGGTGCAGAAAGAGATGACGGAGATTCATGTGGCAAAGCATCGGAATGGGCCTGTGGGGAGTTTTAAATTGAGGTTTTTGAAGGAGTTTGGGCAGTTTGTGGAGGGGATAAAGTAGTGAAAGGGCAAGTTGTTTTGAAAATAGTATCTGCATGTGAACCAAAGTTGTAATGCTAATTTCATAAGTTATATAATAAAGAAAATGGTAACTAATAGTTAAGGGGGATTAGCTATTGGCAGGGAATGATATTTCTTATCATAATAAAGATATTCTTATGAAGTTTTTAAGTGAATGTTATAGGGATAAAGGGCTTGAAGCATATGGATTAAAAGGCTTTCCAAAAATAAAAGAGCTGTTATTAAATGAATTCTCGAGAGTTCGTGCAGATCAAAGGCGCTCAGATACTTTATTTGAAATGGAAGATGGTTCAATTTTAATGTTAGAGTATGAAAGTAATACCCGTTTCCTTGAAAACCATTTGAAGTATATGGATTATGCAAATCAAATTATGTATCGTTATTATAATAAGAATAAAGAGTTACCGGATATTCGAATCGTGGTTATTTATACAAGTGAGGTAATGAATCCAATAGAAAAAATAGATGTATCTAGTATACGTTTAAATTCCAAAGCGGTTTTACTAAGCGAATATAATGGTGATGCTATCCTTCAAAAGGTTATTAAAAAAATGGAAGAAGGAAAATCTTTGACGGATGAAGAAACCATGAAATTGATACTTGTACCACTTATGCATAGCAGAGAAAAAAGACAAATTTTAATTGAGAAGACGATAGAAGTAGCAAAATGTATCTCCGATGAGCAAGAACAAATTCAAGTTATTGCCGGAATTCTTGTAGCTACAGATAAATTTATTGATGAAGACTACGCGAAAAAAGTAAAGGAGTGGTTACGGATGACAAAAGTGGGTCGTTTATATGAACAGGAGAAGCAAGAAGAAATTGATAAAGCACTTTCGGCAGCTGGAATGCTCTTTAAAGGAATGAGTGTAGAAGAAATAGCTAAAAAATTAGATGTAACAATTGAAAAGGTGAAAGAGTGGGAGAAGCGTTTATCTCATTAATCGCTGGGGTAATGGCAGCGTCTGTATAAATTTATACAAAAATAGCCGAATATTTATTATATAATAGTCGGCTATTTTTGTACGGAGAAGTTGTTAGGTTTAATACGCAAATCTTTTGGTTTGCTCTTGAATATGTTCCTCATTTCCCCATAAAGAAAGACTTTCTCTCTGCAGTAATCCACTGCTGCAAGTCATCTTGGCTACGTCGGACAAGTCGATTTACTAAAACGTCATGCCATACATAATCCTCAAGTAAGTATATATGAACGGGGTCATCTGTATAAAAAGCAATATTACGCTCTTCAATTGATGGTCCATAAATCATCTCTTTAGAATCTATCGATACAATAAACCAATGTTCTGTAGAGAGGGTTTCTGTATAAGGTGTGATACGATGAGCTTCTAGATTTTTAATTGGATTTTCAACATGTAAGGTAATACCTTGTACTGAAACTTTATCAGCTACCTCACATAGTTCCTCTTTTAACGCTTCATACATCTCATCCCACATTGAAATGACAATACGTTGTTCTGCTTTTTTTATTAATGCCTGACAATAGCTAATGATTGTTTGATTGTCTTTTAAAGTAATCACTCGATTATCCGTTTTTTCCTCGGAAGTTTCGAGTTTTTTTAATGAATCACTGATTCCTTCATAAGTAGAATGCCATTCTGATTGAGCTTTCTGTAAAAAGATTTCAACAGGTAGAGGTGAATAGCGAGTGGTGTCATTTATTTCTTCCTTCATGACAATTCCTTTTTCTACAAGGTTACCTAAAATCTCGTAAATTCGCGCTCTTGGGACACCCGAATCTTTACTCACTTGGTAGGCTGTGACAGGCCCTTGTTTAACAAGAGATACATAAGATTTAGCTTCATATTCATTGAAACCAATTTTTTTAAGCTGTTGCACTATGTAGTCCACTTTTTTCGTCCTCCGATGTTTGCTTTTATATTTTAACGTTACAATAACTGTTTACATTTAGCAAATTATTAGTTACTATTCGAATAGTGACTAAAGGGGAGGCTACTAGTATGGATTTTTATTTAGACCCATCCGTATTAATGATTTTGATTGTTTTTGGATTTGTAGCTGCATTTATTGATTCAGTTGTAGGTGGTGGTGGACTCATTGCTTTACCAGCTTTATTATTTACAGGACTGAATCCAGCAAGTGCAGTAGCTACGAATAAACTAGCATCGACAATGGGAAGTGCAACTAGTAATATTGTGTTTTATCGTTCTGGTAATCTTGATTTGAAATCGGCGTTTAAATTATTTCCAATCACTTTTATAGGTTCCATAATAGGGGCATGGACCGTTCATTTAATGAACCCAGAAGTACTGAAGCCATTAATGCTGATCATGCTTGGTGTGGTCGCTATTTATACGATATTCAAGAAGGATTGGGGAAGTATTTCCACTCATAAGAAATTGTCTGGTCGACACGTCATTATTTTTACCTTTTTTATTTTTGCTATTGGTTTTTATGATGGCTTTTTAGGTCCTGGTACAGGTTCATTTTTAATGTTTTCTCTTTTATTTATTGGGTATGATTTTTTAAAAGCAGCAGGTACTGCGAAGTTTCTTAATTTAGGAAGTAACGTTGGTGCATTGTTGATGTTTATGTATGTAGGGCAAGTAAACTATGTGTATGGTTTTATAATGGGGATTGCTCAAATTGCTGGAGGGATTGTTGGCTCCAAATTCGCTATAAAAAAAGGAAGCGGGTATGTTCGTGCTCTTTTCATTACAGTAACTTGTTTATTGTTAGCGAAAAATCTGTATGACTATATTCAGTAAGTAATTAAAGAACGTAGAAAAGGTTAAATACGCAGATTACATAAAATATAAGAAGACACTAGGGAGAAAATTCCTTTTAACGTTTTTTAGATGCTACCTTATTTGAAGATAGCATCTAAAAAGAAAATCTAATTGAAGAGAATGAAAATAATATAAACTCATATTTTTCTATGTAAAACTTCATTTGTTTTGTTTACATAATATCTTTACAATCATTTGATAAAATATATGTAACTGCATATTGTGAGGGTGGGTGGTTATCCCTTCTTTCCATTTGGAAGGAAAGGGGGTGATAATATGGAGTTTTTGATTAATCTTGTAAAAGAGTTTCTGAAAGCGACTGTACGTGAAGTTTCAGCGTATTTTTTGCGGAAGCAACTTCTGGGTAAGGACAACAAAAAACCACTCCGCGCCGTAGGAAGCAAAAGGGTGGGTTTCGTAAAAAAATAATAACGTATAATAACCACCACCCTATACGGTAGCAGTTAAGGAAGAGATGTTAGCGCATCTCTTCTTTTTATTATATGCCAATTTATTCGCTGTCACACTTATATAGTATTCTACGGAAAATATATCATATTCCTATTTTGTGGTCAATTTGATTGCATGATTGAAAAGGTGTAGTCTTATTCCTCTTCAAACTGAAAAATATCCCGGTTAATGAGTTGGTGAAGATACCTATCCATTTCAGCAGCAGAAACGCTTCTTTCATTTTTAAACCACCATGTGCTTAATGAGGTGATTGCCCCTGAATAAAATTCAATGATTAAATCGTTTGGCATCGTATGATTTTTGCGCAGTTGATGTAACGCTTCTATTTCTTGTTTTCTCGTTTCGTGACTTAAATACTGTGTCCGGTTAATAAATTGTTCATCAGACATTTGCGTTTCTAATATTTTACCGATTTCTTCATGGTGTAGAAATTGTTCCATTACTTGAAATGGTTTACTTAATCGATCTGAAACGGGTATTTCAGCAATCATCTTACTGTATCGTTTAAATCCAAATGCTAATAAAGCATCTTTATCTTCAAAGTGTTTATAAAAGGTTGTTCGGTGTACCATCGCGCGGTCACATATTTGGTTAATTGTGATCGTACTATATTTCTGTTTTGATTGTGTCATTAATTCAAATAAGGAATTCCATAGTAATTTATGTGTACGTCTAATACGTAAATCAATTTGTTTTTCATTATCGTTCATCTACAATTCTCCTTTTTTGTAGATTAAATATACAGTGGCTGAAAATTGATTCTCCCTTTTTAATCTACATATGTATATTATATTACATGTGTTCTGGTGTATTTAAAGTTTTTAGTAAGAAACAGGAGGAGAATTTGCAAATGAATATGACAACTAAGAGCCCAGCAAGTAGCAAAGTTGATACTTCTAATATGAAACATACCCCCATTTTAATTGCATTACTTTTAGGGGCAATGGTTGCATTATTAAACGAAACGTTACTTGGTAATGCGTTAACAGTATTAATGAAAGAATTTGGTGTAACAGCTTCAACGATTCAATGGCTTTCTACAGCTTACATGTTAGTAGTTGGGGTTTTAGTCCCAATTACAGCGTTACTTCAGCAATGGCTCACAACGAGACAAATGTTTTTGATTGCTATGGTAACGTTTTTAGTCGGTACATTAATTGCGGGATTCGCACCGACATTTTCCGTTTTATTAGTCGGCCGTATCGTCCAAGCTGTAGCGACGGGATTAATTACACCGTTATTAATGAATACGATTTTAATTATTTGTCCGCCTGAAAAACGTGGTGCGACAATGGGATTAATCGCACTTGTGATGATGGCAGCTCCGGCAATTGGTCCTACATTATCTGGAGTAATTGTGGATTCATTAAATTGGCGCTGGTTATTCTATATTGTTATTCCTATCGTGATCATTTCCATTATGATTGGGATGAAGTACATTCAAAATGTTTCAGAGTTAACAAGGCCAAAAGTAGATTACCCATCTATCCTTTTATCGACATTAGGATTTGGCGGGCTTGTGTATAGCTTTAGTGCATCGGGTGATTTAGGATGGTCCGATGCAAAAGTGTATGGCACTTTAATTGTTGGGCTTATCTCATTATGTATTTTTGCCGTTCGACAATTGAAAGTTGAGAATCCAATTTTAGAATTACGAGCATTTAAAGTTCCGATGTTTACATTATCAGTTGGATTAATTGTCATTGTGATGATGTCGCTATTTTCAACGATGACTTTATTACCGATGTTCCTGCAAACCGTTTTACTCGTTACAGCTTTTAAATCAGGAATTATCATGCTTCCGGGAAGTGTTATTAGCGCCATAATGGGACCAATCGCAGGTAAACTATTTGATAAATTTAGTCCGAAAGTTATTATCGTTCCCGGCATTGTCTTAGTAGGAATTGCAATGTTCTTATTTAAAGGCATTACTCCTGATACATCAATGGTACAAATTATTGTCATGCATAGCGTATTAATGGTTGGACTCATGTTTGTCATGACAGCACAAACATACGGTTTAAATCAATTAACACCAGATTTATATCCGCACGGAACAGCACTATTTAGTACGTTGCAACAAGTAGCTGGCGCAATTGGTACAGCTATATTCATATCGAAAATGTCTTCAGGAACAACTAGCTATATGGAAAGCTCCGCAAATCCACTGGATCCAGTAGAGAAGTTAAACGGTTTAACGTCAGGGTTCCAAGGTGCATTTGCACTTGGGTTAATCTTTATTATTGTTGCATTTATCGTATCGTTATTCTTAAAAGAAGAGAAAGAAGGAGTAAAGGCAGCGAGGGTTTTACAGAACGAACATTAAGGTTTATATAAAAAAGACATCTTTCCCTAGAAAAGATGTCTTTTTTATATTTTTTTCGTAACACTTGTTTTGGGTGTCTTTATACATAAGAATTGGTATGTAAAATATTTGTATTTTTTGAACATGAATAATTATTGAGAATAACGATGCAAAGCCGTACTAATAACTAAAAGTCCAATAATGAGAGAAAGTGTTCTTATAATAAGTTCTGCCACTAATAGTTCACCAAATGATTTAGTGACATCGTATATAGATCCTGTTATGAGAATAGGTGCGATCATGATTATAATTCCAATTATTATTTGAAGAAGTAGATTGATGTTTTTATTCAAGACAATCACCTCCAAAAAAATAGGGAATGAGAATATGATTTTTTTGTATTATAAAATGATTATATCGTATTGCATTAGACGATGAGAATATTTTTAAATAGTAGAAATTAGAGACTCTTCAATAAAAAGGAATTAAATATGGTATTATTTAGTTAAGATATTTAAACGAAGACAGGGGAAATGAAGATGGACAAGAAGCTAACGTATTGGCTAGCATCTATTATAGGGGTAGTAGTACTTGCAACTGGTATGACTTATGGAATATTACAGTTTGCTGAAGTCCCAATGGGGAGTGAGGACCATGTTTTTGCAGAGGTTAATAAAGAAGACATACTATCGAATGAAGCAGAAGTGAAAGGTTCAAATGCACAACTTCACATTACAGTAACTTCTACTGAAGAAGAAGTTATTTCAGCTATGCATAGCATGACTCATCAAAAAGTAAAAGCGTGTGAAGGAAAGGGAGCAACCCCTATGTCCAAAAAGAATGCAGAGAAAGTAAGAAATATTCTAAACGGAAACAATTTCAAGAACAAAGAAGAGCTATTAGCAATTACTGAAAGATGGGCAAATAGAGATTTTAGTAAAATTGTAGAAGAACATAACTATTTTATTAAACTTCAAGGTGGCGTGATAGGTGAAGCTACAGTGATGGATAAGGTAGACGAGCAAGTATTCTGTCTCAATACTTTCGGTGATGATGTAACGGCCGCATTAATTAAATCAGGAGGTCTTCAAGCGCTATAAGGTGTTTTTTCTTTGATATAAAGAAAGCCTCAAGTATTCATATACTTGAGGCTTTTCCAATTGAAAGTTAGGAATGATCCGAATTCTTTACATTAAGAACAAAGTGGAATTACTCCTAAACCAATTAATAAAGCTGCAGCAACTGCTGGAATTGGTACAGGAATTTGAATACCTTCTACAAACAAGAAATACTGACCACTTACTATTTTAAAACAAACTAATTGCATGGCTATTCCTCCCTTCTTTTAGAATAAATACATTATATTAATTTATCTATTTATTGTTATAGTTAAATTATTCATTTTTAAAAATATAGTTAATATGTGAATAGTTTTCGAAAGGACCTGCTCAATCAATGCGGAAAAACATAAGATGAAACGAATCCATTAAAATACATGAGTGAACCTTAGTTTTCCCTTCTTATCTAAAGGAGGAACTATTATGGGTTATGGTGGTAGTTGTGGCGGTTGTGGCTTTTCTGGAGGCTTTGCTTTATTAGTTGTGTTATTCATTTTATTAATCATCGTTGGAGCTTCTTGCTTCTGCTAAAAACTATTGGAAAAGACACTCATATAGAGTGTCTTTTCTTTCGTGCAAAATGATTCCTGACAATAGCCAACTGTATAAAGTATACGGTATACCTTTTCCTTATTAGGCATGTAGAATTGTAATAATTACATTAACACCAGGAGATACAAGAACTTTCTTATTTGAGGATGTTCAAGTATTACTTTCTCAAATGCTACTACAGCTAACGCTTCACCGAGTCCATTATTTATCCAACAAACAGCATATATTTGTTGTGATGAATCAAATTCATATTACTGTGAGAATAGTGACTATGGTTATTAGTAGTTATTAAAGAGGGCCTTGGCTCTTTTTTTATTTTCTTTCGACATAATATGACAATATACGAATTAATAGTTTGATATTATTATCTAGAAATCTTACATTTATCTACAAATTATTATTGTATTTTTAGATTTTTAAATGTAAAATATTTCAATGTAAATACATACCATTTAGGGGGATAAAGAAATTTATGAAAAAATTATTAGCTTCAGCAACAGCGGTAACACTATTAACAGTGGGGTACAGTTCTTCTGCATTTGCAGCTAAGAGTCCTAATGATACAAAAAACTGTGGCCATTTTAAAAGTCAACAAGATGCTCAAGCATTCTGGGATCAAAATGGATATGGTGTTGGAAATGATCCACACCGTTTAGATAATGATAAAGACGGCATTCCATGTGAAGATTATAAATATCCAAAGAGCACAAATACTACAACAGAAAATAAAGAAACTAATAAACCTCAAGAACAACCTAAACAAGAAAATACTAAACAAGAACCTGTTAAACAAGAAAACACTAAGCAAGAGAATTCAAAACAAAACAACCAAACAACAAATAATAAACAAGAACAAACTAAGCCTCAAACAACTGCAAAAGAAACAAAGAAAAATACTAATACAGTTGTGAAAAAAGAAACAAAAAAACAAGGTGAAAAATTACCTAATACAGCATCAAACGGTGTTACAATGATGTTAGCAAGCTTAGGATTAGCATTAGCTGGTTCTGTATTAATGTTCCGTCGTAAAAAGACAAACGCATAAAATAGTTCCTTAAAACGGCAGGAGAAATCCTGTCGTTTTCAAATGGAGTGATAAAAGTGAATAAAAAACAATGGATAGGCTTATGTTTAACTGTTATTGGACTTACTATCTTTTCCTATTATTTTCTAGAATGGTATAGTGCTAGACAATCAGCAGAGTCGTTAACAACTAACGAGGCTAAACAATATGAGACCTCCACACCTTCTAAAGAAAATGAAACGCAAAACATCAATCAAACAGAGACAGAGATAAAGACTGACACTTCATTACAAGAAAAACCTGTACAAATTCCTGCTTCAAAGGTAAACCATCAGTTAGGAGATAAAGTAGCATATTTAATTATCCCTAAAATACAAAAGAAATACTCTATATATTGGGGAGCTGATGATAAAGTACTAAAAAAGGGTGTAGGTATGTTTGTTAGTGACTTAACTACTACACCATCTGGAAATGGTCATACAGTTTTAAGTGGACATAGAGATACTGTTTTTACCGAGCTTGGTCAATTAAAGGAAAATGACCAACTTATCGTGGAATATGAAAATAAAACATATACATATGAAATTAACAAGCATTGGATAACAGATTCAGAAGATCGAACAGTTATTGTAGAAAAAAGTGAGCCAACATTAACATTAACAACTTGTTATCCTTTTGACTATATAGGAGACGCTCCAGATCGGTACATAATTGAAGCATCTCTACTTTCCATTCATTGAGGATGGAAAGTCCAATACACATTAATTTTAATAATATGTATTGGACTCCCATTCAAGTAACATTTTTCTCAATGATTATTTGGTATATTTTAGGGTGTTTTTTACTATTTTTATGTTAAGATATTTTGGTTGATATTCATCTTATTTTAGGAGGTTGGAAAATCTGTTACATGCTTTTCATATGGATTTTAGTTTCTATACCGAAAGTATAAAAGTTTTAGGGTTATTAGGGAATTCTACTCGCTTATCAATTGTTTGTAAATTGATTACATATGGATCGTTGTCAGTTTCTGATTTAAGTAAGCAAACAAGAATTACAGAGGATTTGATTGTACAACATTTGCGTAAATTAGCCTTTGGAAATATTGTAATTAGTGAACGTATAGGGAAAAGGCTTTATTTTAAAATAAAAGATAATAAAACAATTGAGATTATTAAGGTATTAGGATTACTAAGTTAATTTTCATTACTTTCAATATAAATGATTTTGCTATAACTCAATTGTGCAAAATCACATTTAGCCTGCCTACGGAAATAGGGAGGTTTTTAATATACAAAAAGGCGCCCATATAAGGGTGCCTTTTCCAATAGTTTTTTAGCAGAAGCAACTGCATCCGATAATGATTAATAAAATAAACAATACAACTAATAAAGCGAATCCTCCAGCGAAACCGCAGCCTTCGCCGCAACTACCACCATATCCCATAACAATAGTGCCTCCTTTAGATTAGAGGGTAAAACTAGGGTTCATTCCATGGATTTTAATGGGTTCACTTTACCTTATGTTTTTAAGAATTAATTGAGCAGATCCTTTTGAAAATAAGGGAAAGATGATCTATGGCGCTTGGTTTTATTCCAGTTGTTGGACAAATTAAACAAGGTTTACAAATTTATAATGGAAGAGAATTTTTCACAGATAGAAAATATGAGCCGAATGATTATGTATGGGGAACTGTTTCTACAGTTGTAGGTGGCACTCCTAAAGTTATTGGTCGAGTATTTGTTAAATATGGAGAGTTAGAGCAAAAAGCGAAGGATTTAGGAAAAGTATCAAAGGTAACTGAAGAGATTGGATGGAGTATGCCAAGAGGTGGTGGCGTCATTGATGGGCGTAAGTACTCTGAACATGCACTTGAAAGAATGGCACCTGATACAGTTCAAGTTCGAGCGGAGCTTACAAAGCGAGCACGTGAGAGAGCAGAAAGAAAAGGGTATACATTCGGATCAGATAAATACATGGAAGAATTAAAAAAAGTTGATCCTCGGGGAATGACTCCAAATGTAGTTGAAGATATTATAAAAACGGGCACTCGCAAACCAGGAGACAATCCTGGTACTTGGAAATACGTTAGAGACGAAGGCTACGTAGTTATAAATGATAAAGGTGATGTTATCACAGTTGTTCCCGCAAAGAAAAAAGAATAGAATGAATAGCATAGTAAGTAATCTATGACAAAAAGGTTGAGGAATATTGGATATTAAACATGATAAGTATGAGTTACTAGAAATTTTCGAAAGCGAACCAGAAGATTACTATATTCCAGGTGCAGGTGCGTATCGATATAGTAAAATTGATAAACTTGGATTTGAACTGGTTATGAATATGTTCTATTATGATGCAACAGTTGAATTAATAATGCTATACGAAGACAAACGTATCATAGAAACCAAGATGGAATCAGTGAAAGAAATATATACTCGTAATGATTCACTATACATTCTAGGTACAGAAGAAAACAAAACAATCGAAGTAAAATTCAAGCCACATTTTACAGTTACAATAAATGAGTTTTAAAAACTTGAAATCAATGTTCGTAAATATTCTGAACATGCTTTAGAAAGAATGGCTCCGGATACAATACAAGTTCGAGCTGAATTAGAGGCACATGCCAAAAGTAGAGGGCTTGTACGTAGTACACAGAAATTTAAAGAATTTGTTAATCCTAGAGGTATCACAACTTCTGTAGTAGATTTTCTGTGCCTTTCCATCGGAAAATCAAGACTAATATAAAAAACGAGTAGAAAGAACAAGGCTTTTACTTCGTGGATACGACTACAAAGTAAGAGCCTTGTTTCATTATATTTGTTCATACAGTTTTCCTTGTAGTCTTCTGTTTTCATCCTTCAATCGCTTATTCTTTATCAATTTTTCGAACAGGTTGATAGCAAAAGTTTTTTATACAAAATAACATCAAAAAATACGTCTTGAACAAGTGTTAAAAAAGAAAGCTGAAGGGCAAGTAATCCTTTTGGAATCTTTTTAAGAGAAAATGATAAACTGATCGGAGACATTTCATTAACTCAAATTGTTAGGGGAGACCTCCAAAGCTGTTATACAGGATTTACTTTAGATAAGGAGCATAATGCTAAGGGCTATACAATAGAGGCTCTTCAACTTGTTGTAGATTTCGCTTTTAGGAAATTAAAGCTACATAGAATGGAAGCAGGAGCAATGCTTGATAATATAGCATCTATTCGTGTATTAGAAAAAGTCCTACATAAGGGGACTTTTTCTAATACATATAGATTAAAATAATAATAGAAATTTTTTATTTTTTTCCACAACTATTAATTAAATCATATTGTTTAGAAATCATTTCATTTCGAATTTGATTGAGATGTTTATTTAATGTTTCTTTTATTGCACTACCTGTTTTGCTTTCAAAACTTTTGTTTAATTCAATTCCTTGTTCAGATAAACTTTTGCATACATCATGAAATGCTTCTTTGTTTTTTTGAATGGCATGTTTTTGGCTTGCTACTATGCTATTTGTTTTGAATGCTACATCAGTTTTTAAAAGTGATTGTTGCAATTCTTTTTCTAATTGCTTTTTAACAGCTTGCAACTCATCTATAATAGTTCCAACTGCACCAACTGTAGCTTTCTCTATTTCTTTCTCTATTTTTTGAATTTCCCCTATAAAATCCGTCATATTATCTCGCCACCAGTCCTTCAAAATTTGTTCCTAATTGATTATCTTTATCTCGTAATGAATTAGCTGCATAAGCAATGTCATCTCCAAAATGAATCAATTCTTTTTGTTTTTTCCGTAAAAGATGAATTAGTTCTTCTGCTAGTTGTACATCATGAAAATAGTCTCTTCCGTTTTGGGATATTTTTGCAACCTCTCTAATTGCTTCATCTACTTCATGTTCTTCTAACAGATGATATTTTCCTCCAGGGCCTGTCTCATGCTTCAATTGACTCTTTAATTTCGCAACTTCCTCTTCTTCTTGTTGTTGAAATCTTTCTATATTTCTAATAATATCAGATAATATATCGCTTATTTTTTGTATCTCTTTTGCATGACGAATGATATCATCTGGTTCTAATTCTAGTCGAACACTACCATTATTGTGGAACATTTCTAGAAATGTTGACATTGGATGTTGTCCCATAAATACAGCCGCGAGAATACTATCTGTTCCATTACTTTTCGTTGTAAATTGTTTACCAATCATAGGTGCTCCAAATTGATTGAAATTTCCTACAGCATCTTCTTTATGAGTATAATCTACTACTTTATTTTCCATTACGCCTTCATCTACTCGTTTTTTTGCTTTATCACTTAGTAATCTATAAATATTTGGTGCAGCATATGTTGTTGCATAACAATTCATTTCTGCTGCTACATATTGAGCCTCCGCAGCACCTTTACTATGTCCGGTAGTGTGAATAGATGTAGGATTATATTTTTTCTTAATTTTTTCTGTGAATTCTAATGCACTATCAAATGATGTCGGAGCTTTTCCGCCTGCTACACCAAGGTTCTTTTTCTGTCCAAGTGTAATTTGAACTATATCTGTGGTTTTATCTCCATCGAATCTATCAAATTCAGTACCACGGAATGCAATGATTACATCGTCATACTGTTTTTTACCAGGCTTATACTTATTTGCAGGTACTACAGCGATTGCTTGTAATCCATTTTTTACTTTTGTTTTATCTGCATCAAATGTTTCTATAACTTTCCATTCTTTCCCGTTACTTCCTGTTATTACTTTTTTCTTTTTTAAAACTTCGGGATCATAAACTTTATCTGATAACTCGAAATAATCTTCATCTGTCGCAATTGGATTTTTTTTTAATTCATTCATATGTCTCAACTCATTTCATGGTATATTTTAACTATATTCAAATACAAGGGGATTTTTAATGAAAAAGAAATTGGTGATTTTTTTATCCATTATTTGTATTATAGCAGGAGGGTATTTTACTATGGAATACTTAAAACAAAAAGAAAAAGAAGAACAATTTTGGAAAGTACAAGAGGCACGAGTAGAAAAGTATATTTATTATAATATTGAAGATGTAAAATCTATTACGTTTATAGAAAAGGGTGTAAGTCCTATGGGAGTCCCTAAATTAAAAGGTTATATAAACAATAATAAAGAATTAGATTTTATAGCTAGTATAAGTACAACTAAAAACTTTGAAAATAAATTTACGCGTTCTGGAGAATTAGATGAAATGATAAAAAAACCTGCAAAATCTGTATCTGAAATCGAAAAAGAAGAGAAAGAAAAAAAACAAGAGTAGTCTTTGCACTACTCTTATTTTCTGTATCCCATTTTAAGAAGAATACATTGGTAGGCTTTTTATAAGGAGATTTCCAATGAAGAAAGTAATGATTTTGGTTGTATCTGCTGTGGTGATCATAGCAGGAGGATATTTTACTATGGAATACTTAAATCAAAAAGAAAAAGAAGAAAAGTTTTGGAAGGCACAAGAGGCACGAGTAGAAAAATACATTCATTACAATATTCAAGATGTACAATCAATTACGTTTACAAAATATGAGGTAAGTCCTATGGGCATTCCTAAATTAAAAGGTTATATAAATAAAGATGAACAATTGTCGTTTATAGCCCATATTAGTACTACCGAGAATTTTGAAGATGATTTTGGATGTTCTGGAGAATTAGATGAAATGATAAAAAAACCTGCAAAATCCGTATCTGAAATTGAAAAAGAGGAGAAGGAAAAGAAACAAGAGTAGTCTTTGCACTATTCTTTTCTTCTTTATCCCATTTTAAGAAGAATGCAATGGTAAGTTTTTTATAAGGGGATTTCCAATGAAGAAAGTAATGATTTTGATTGTATCTGCTGTGGTGATCATAGCAGGAGGATATTTTACTATGGAATACTTAAAACAAAAAGAAAAAGAAGAAAAGTTTTGGAAAGTACAAGAGGCACGAGTAGAAAAGTATATTCACTATAATATTAAAGATGTAAAATCTATTACATTTACAGAAAATAAGATAAGTCCAATGGGAGTTCCTCATATAAAAGGTTATATAAATAATAATAAAGAATTAGATTTTATAGCTAGTATAAGTACAACTGAAAACTTTGAAGACAAATTTACGCGTTCTGGGAAATTAGGAAAACTTATAAAAAATCCTGATAAGTCGGTATCTGAAATTGAAAAAGAAGAGAAGGAAAAGAAACAAGAGTAGTCTTTGTACTATTCTTGTCTTCTCTATCCCATTTTAAGAAGAATACATTGGTAGGCTTTTTATAAGGAGATTTCCAATGAAGAAAGCAATGATTTTGGTTATATCTGCTGTGATACTCATAGCAGGAGGATATTTTACTATGGAATACTTAAATAAAAAAGAACAAGAAGAAAAGTTTTGGAAGATACAAGAGTCACGGATAGAAAAGTATATTCATTATAATATTGAAAATGTGGAATCTATCACACTTTCAGATCATAGTGTAAGCCCTATGGGGGTTCCTTCTGTAGAAGGATATATAAATAATGATAAGGAATTATGGTTTGATGCAAGTATAAGTACTACAGATAAATTTGAGGATAAGTTTGGTTGTTCTGGGGAATTAGATAAAATGATTAAAAAACCAGCAAAATCAGTATCTGAAATTGAAAAAGAAGAGAAGGAAAAGAAACAAGAGTAGTCTCTTTAACTACTCTTGTTTCTTTATTCTAGGGGTACCGCCCATCACCGTTAAGCTCACAGAACAGGTTGCTCTTAAAATGAACTTCATTGCTATAAAAGACTCTAATTTTTCGTTTTGGGGCAAATATTATATAAAATAATAGCTATCTCTGAATCACTAGTTTCAAAAAGCCTTCACGCAATAATGATTGCATGAAGGCTTTTGATGTTTGCTTATTTTTTTGTCTCGTTAACCCATGTAATAATGTCCTGGATGACGTACTCGGGAACATTAGCAGGGATTTCATATTCACTAGGGAGGCTTAATTCCCCGTCACCCTCCGTGAAGAAATGATTCAATTTCGGATATTTTTTGAACTGAACATTCCCGCGGTTTGCAAGCCCTTCTTGCCATTTTCTATATTCATCTTTTACTGTTACTTGATAATCACGTGCTCCTTGCAGAATGAGTAAAGGCTCTTTTCGTGATTTTGCCTCTTCAACTGGACGCCACCTAGAAACATCATACATAAAATGAGGTGACCCAAAATTGTAGCCAGCTGGAGGATGGTCAGGATTGAAAGTAGGATCCTGAATAAAAGCAGCCTGTCTTTTTAGTTCAGTGATTTCTTCCTTTGACGCCCCAAGGTATTCATACTGATCAATGGCAATGTCAGTCAAAGGGCGTGCAGGTGGTGCGAGTAAGATGCTTCCTCGGACAAGTGAGGAAGGCGCTTTGTTCAGTATACGTGGCATTGTGCCAGCTCCTAGACTATGTCCAAGAATGAAAATATTATTTGGATCAATGCCTTCCTGCTGCGCTGCTGATTTTGCTGCATATATGGCATCATCTGTAGTATCACGGTCTAATGTAACAGGTTCTGCACTCATCTTTAATGCATGTTCTAAGGTGCGCTTTTCATAGCGCAACACTGCAATTCCGTTGGATGAAAGGCCCACCGCAATGTCTCGTAAGATTTTTGTTCCCATATATGTGCTATCGCGATCATGGATGCCAGCACCATGAACAAGAACAACTACGGGCAGTTTTTCACCACGCTTATGTTTCGGAACTGTTAATGTCGCTGGTAACGGATAGGTAGAATTTCCAATGACGATTTCACGTTCTTGATAGGAGTCAGGTTGATCATAGCTAGGATGCGGGATGGTATAAGATTCCTCGGGTGGCCTTTCTCCAATTTCATCTACTTTCCCGCCAGGTGTGAATTTAAGGAGTAGCGGTATGGTAGTTCCTTCGGTATCTGCTGGAATTTCCACCGTCTGATGGACCAAGTTTCGTTTTTTTATCACGGGGATTCCCATGCTTTTTATCCCGCTCCAACCACTTTGTGTCCACCAGTTTTGTAATGTGGTTGCTGTAAACTTGGATTGAAAAGTAGTAGACGTCAACTGTAGTGCCTCTGCATACTTACCTTGCTGGAGATATTCAAAAAATAATGATGTACGCTCCGTTAAAGAGACTAGTTTCTTTTCAGCAGATTGTTCCTCGCTTGTATCTGCGTGAATAGTTGTTGTAAGCGAGAAAGATGAAATGCCTAAAGAAAAGAGTAGGATAAAGGTAAGTGCTAATCTTTGTATTTTCTTTTTTTTAATCATGTTTTAACCTCCAATATGTGATGGCAAAAAACAAGTATGGTAATTAGAATTCTGGTGCGAAAACTTCAAAATATTTGCAAGCAATCTCCAAAACTTGGACATACTAATATTATTATTCTAAAAAAATGTAGATTTCTTCTCTTGTTACATGCATATTAATCGCAGAAATAATCTTTTTTCCTTCACTTTCTATTTTGATTATAGGAAACAAAGCTCTCGTTTTTCTTACTTGATACTTACAAATTCCTTAAGCAGGGGATATTTTAAAATCTTAGCTTGATGGATATGTGACGGTACTCCTATGTTAAGAGATAGCTTAAGGACCGAGGATTATATTGTTTTTATAAAGAGTTGATGTTATGTTTGTTTTGTAACATATGGTGTTTTATGTATGTAGGAGGATTTATTGAAGAAATTATTAATATTGTTTTTATTAGCTACATTTTGTCTACAGATTACAGGATGTTCTAATAATATGGGTGCACTAAGGGAGAAGTCTAAAACTTCAACACTTGTGAAGTCTAAACGCATCAACAAAGGGTGGTACAAACATATGTAATAGTTTGTATCACCCTTTGTTGATGATAGAAGTTATAAGGCAAAATTAATTAGGTGGATAGTAGATATTTTCCATAAAGAAAAGACACCCATATCAGAGTGTCCTTTCTAATAGTTTTTTAGCAGAAGCAACTGCATCCGATAATGATTAATAGTATAAAGAGTACAACAAGTAAAGCAAATCCGCCAGCAAAACCACAGCCTTCTCCGCAACTACCACCATAGCCCATAATAGTTTCTCCTTTAGGTAAGAGGATAAAACTAAGGTTCATTCGTGTATTTTAACGGGTTCACTTTACCTTATGTTTTTAAGAATGAATGGAGCAGGTTCTTTTTTATTTTATCGAAAGTAAACTTTTAGCCAGTAGTTTATTTTCATACTATTGATTTTTATGCGTATTTGGTGAAAAATCAAGGAGCTGCAAAAAAATACTATACCGAAATTTAGTTCGGTATAGTAACGTGCATATAAAAGATCCCACTTTGCTATATCCCCAAAAAGAGTCATAAAAATCTATGTTTTTTTAATTCAGTTGCAAACTACAAAACTTCTTTTTAAAGAAATGTATGTACATACAAATTATATTTTATTCCATAACTCTCTAACTTTTGTTCACGATAGTCTGATATTGAAAAAATATAATATTTGGTACGACATCACTTTGTTTTTTTATAAAGTTTTGTAATTAAACTATAATATTGTATTTTTTTTGTATTATTGAAATTAGTAATAATAAAATGTATTATTGAAAAGCACAATTTATAATTCAAGTAATCAGGACTATGCGTCTATTATAATTTGAACATTCAGAAATTATAATATTGTCTAAAAATGAGGTGAGATTCATAGAAACAGTAAATATTAAATGGTATGGAATGTATAGTATAAATGATTTTTATAATAGGGAAGAAGCTTCTAAGAAGGGGATATTTGCAATCTCTAGAGTATGTGCTAAGAATGTAACATTGCTATATATAGGACAAACCAAAAGAAGCTTTATACAAAAGATAAGGGAACTTAATAAGGAGTGGCCTTTCGATGAGAGCGAATTAAAGATTACATTAGGAATAATAGAATTTCCTAGTGGTGAAATTTACTCTGAAAAGAAGGTAAAAGAGATAAAATCCCTTTTGATTTTACGACATACCCCATTAGAAAACGAAACATCTTTATTATACTATAGAGGGAAATTTAATTTAAAAATTATAAATAAGGGAAGAAGAGGTTTAATTGTTAAAAAGCTTTCTACAGGAGATCTAATGTGGACATAATCGGAATCACCTTTGAATAAAATTGAAGGTTTCTTAAGTGCGGAAGCTTATCAATTTTTAATGTATTAAACTATTTTGAATGACATATGTCAGATGCTTGAAAAAAATAAATTTTATTATGACATGAGATCCTGTAGGAAAGTGTAGTTTATTTCTATTATTTAATAAAATATTAAGAAAATTATAGAGATAATACATAAAGAGTAGAGGAGAAAGTAAACGCGGAGGTTTGAAGAATGGGACAAGTAAGTAGATTTCAAGAAAAACAACAGAATCGTCGTCAAAAGGCAATTTTTAATATTGCATTTACTTTAATATTAGTGACAGTTGGTATAGTGACATACCAGTTATTTACCGCTTCTAATACATCAAAGAAAGCAATTGCTCAAGAAAAGAAAGCAACAAAGATAGAAGAGAAGAAAACTGAAGATAAAGAAACAGCAAAGATAGAAGAGAAGAAAACTGAAGATAAAGAAACAGCAAAGATAGAAGAGAAGAAAACTGAAGATAAAGAAGCAGCACAGCTAGAAGAGAAATCAAAAGCAGAAAAATCGGTAAAAACAAACGGAAATGAAAATAATGAGGAAGAAAAAGCGGCATCTCAAGAAAAGGGTTCTCAAACTAATCCTTCTTGGAAGCCAATTGGTACCGAGCAAGGAGCAAAACCTGAAATGAAATTTAAAGAAGGAACAGTAGATTGGAGTGAGATGAAAAAAGCAATTTCTTATGCTGTTGATGTTCCAGAGAGCCAATTGATTTTCGATTTTATTGGGAATAATGGTAATAATAAAGCCTACGGTAATGTACGAGATAAGCAAAATAATAAAAAATATAAGGTTAATATTGATTGGGTAGAAAATCAGGGGTGGAAACCAGCATCTGTTCAGGTGGTAAGATAAATAATAGAAATGTAATGATGTAAATCAGCTGTCCATATGGGCAGCTGATTATTTTTTTGCTTAGCTTATTTTAAAAAAAACGCTGGTGGTACCTCGTTGAGAAATATGAATCAAATCTATATTTTGTTTTATTTACCTCACTATTTTATCCATAACTTCTTTATATTTATGATAGTAATTAGTTTCAAATAAATATGGGGATAGTTGGACTAAACAAAATGTTCCTTATAAGTAGTAAGTATCTTTTGCGATTTTAATTTATAATTATTTATAAAAAAGAAAAGACACCCTAAGGTGCCTTCCTTCGACTTGAACCATCTTAATTTTAATAATATATTGGACTCCCATCCAAATATTATTTTACCATGTTAAGTTATTTTATTCATTGAGAAATATGTTTTAAATCTATATTTTTAAAAAATATATAGATTTGAACAATATGTATACGAGCCGCATATCAAAAAAAAGACACTCTCAAGAGTGCCTCTCCTTAGCAGCCGAATCCGCCGCCCCAACAGCTAGCGCCAACGATGATTAATAAGATGAAGAGCACAACAAGTAAGGCAAATCCGCCGCCGAAACCACAGCCTCCACCACAACTACCGCCATAGCCCATATTAACTCCTCCTTCCATAAAGACCATTTATTAATGGATTTAATTTAATTTATGTTTTTAAGGATGAATGGAGCAGGTCCTTAAAAAAATAAAAGGATTTTGGAAGTTAAAAAGAGTTGACGACCTTATTTTTGTCACCGGTATTTTGTCTTCTACATATTGTATTTTATTCTGTGTATTGGGGGAAGGAGGATCTTATGGCTAATTCTGAGATGATTTTACGTTTACTTACGGATTTAAAGATTGAACAACAATTGTTGAAAGAACAGTTAGAAAAAATGCAAACAGCTGTGACTATTCTTGAAGAAAAATCAGTGACGCTTAAAGAAAAACCAGCGACTCTTAAAGAAAAAACAATGACTCCTGAAGAAAAACCATCTGTTACAAAGCAAAGAGCTTTTTCTGGACGCCCAACATCTTTTCGTGATTGGAGAGCATCTAGTCAAAAAAATTAGGGAATGTTATGTGAAATGATAAGTAAAAAAGTACAGTCTGCTGTAGAAAAGACTGTACTTTTTTATGTCAGTAGAGAATGTTAAGGTAGACGTATTTATTTGGCCTATTCCACTTTTAATTGGAGTTCTTTATCTAACTTATCATTATTAATTTTTAAAGTTAATCCTTGCGTGTTTTTCGGTACATTAAATACAATGTTTCCTTCCGAACTTTCATTAGGATTAACAATATTAAATTTGAATGTGGAGATATTTGCAGCTTTAAGTACTGACTGATATTCATTGGAAATGTGATATTCTCTTCCAAATCCATCAATTAATTTAAAGTTGTTGATATCTAGTGTAATGGGTTCTTCTTTGTGATTATAAACTGCGATATCTAATACTTTAAAGACACCTTGTGCTTTAACTTCTCCAGTCCCTAGAACATCTAATGACTCGGCAGATCCCATTGACATGTATACATCAGAGGAATCTACATTGGTAGGAAGTTCTTTTTGCGGAACCTTACGATTAAGTTCGTTATTCTCTGTTTTTTTTGAAGTCTTTTGCTCGTTTTTCGCAGATGTATCATGTGAACTGCAAGCTGATACTCCAAACAAGAATGTGCTACATAATAATGATGTTAATAACTTTTTGTTCATCGTTTGTTTCTTCCTTCCAAAATAGAAGCACTTTTAATGAGTGCTATATATATTTATCTTTATATGTATTACATTTTATATCTTATTATATTGATTTTGGAAGGAAAAGGGAAAATATTGTGCATTTCTCTGATTCGAATTATTTATCTGTCTAAAAGTTGAAATTAAAATGAGCCCCATAAATGATAAACCATTCCACTAACAAAAAACACTAATCCTAAAAATAAAACAATTAAAGCAAGCACTCCATTTTTATTATGTTCCATAAAATTAGCTCCTTTTTCATTTACTTACATACAAAAGCCTCTAGTCGTAATTATAGCTAAAGACTTTAATCTTCATACTTTGTAGTTTATAAAAAAGTTGTACTTCTGTATTAATTTGGAATATGATTATTTAAAGAGAAGGTGATGAGTACATGCAGGAAACAAAACAATTCCCACTTATATCGGGAAATCTCTCATTAGATTTAGTAAATACAGAGTTAGTTAAGCGTGGACAACGTTATGATTTATTAATAACAGATGAAGATGTATTAGAATGGCTATATGTAATAAAGGTTAATCTTCCTTTTTTGAATGGAAAAACATTTATAGGGATTCAAGAGCGAATGAAGCTGGTTACATCTAGTATATTAGAAATAAGAAATATAATGAGAAAGCAGTTTGAGGCAATTGCTGATCAGCACGAAATTTCCAATGATTTTATTACGTATTTAGAAAAACAAATTGAGAAAGCACCGTTTACATATAAAATCATTGAACAGCAGCTAGTACCTATCCCGGTTGGAGAAATCGAGGATGTACTCACATCGTTAATTGCATTTGATGCTTTAACTTTAATAGTAGAAAATAAGCTTATTTCCCTTAAAAGGTGTTCAAACCCTGACTGTGTTTTATTATTTATAGATAAGAGTGGAAAACGAAAATGGTGTTCTATGAAAATATGTGGGAACCGGAAAAAGGTAGCAAAATTCCAGAATCGAAAATGTGAAGAAGTTTAGGGAATCAACTTATAACAGTTGATTCTTTTTTTGTATTCTTGAAATAACCCTTAAAATTAACGTTTACAGGTTAGTTATGTCAGGTTATAATTGTTGGTAAATAAAGGAGGAGAACGATGGATAATATAACAGCAACTAAGCAGAAAGATCCTCAACCAATAAGTGTACGATATTTTACAAAAATGAAAGGGAAAGGAAGAAGCCCATTACAAGTAAATGTAAAGGACTCTTTAACGGGACTACTAGGGGGATTTTTAACAATTCTTACCTTAACATATTTAACGAGCATAACCTCTACAGAATTATTAATGGCTCCATTTGGGGCGAGTTGTGTATTAGCGTTTGGAGTTTGGAATGCGCCATTATCTCAGCCGCGTAATATTATTGGAGGACATTTGATTTCAACTTTCATCGGTCTATCAATATATCATTTGTTTGGGAATGAATATTGGACAATTGCTTTAGCGGTGGGGATGGCAATAGCCGTTATGATGTTAACGAGAACGACGCACCCTCCAGCAGGCGCCGATCCGATTATCGTTATTTTAGGGGCAAATAGTTGGAGTTATTTAGTAACACCAGTTTTAATTGGCTCCGTTGTTATTGTAGTTATTGCTTTATTCATTAATAATATGAGTAGTAAAAGAAATTATCCAACTTTTTGGATGTAGTTTGTGAAGTGAAAAATAATTTAAGTGAGTATTCTATTCTTACTATGTTTTCATTTCACATACATTTTAGTTTACAAAGAAAAGACACCCATATAAGAGTGTCTTTTCCAATAGTTTTTTAGCAGAAGCAAGAAGCTCCAACGATGATTAATAAAATAAACAATACAACTAATAGTGCAAATCCTCCAGAAAAACCGCAGCTTCCACCGCAACTACCGCCAAATCCCATAATAGTTCCTCCTTTAATAAGAGGGGAAAACAAAGGGTCACTCGTGTTTTTTAACGGATTCCATTTACTTTATGTTTTGAAGTATAAACATGAGCGGGTCCTTTTGAAAATAAAAAAGACACCTTGAGGTGCCTTTTGTCCAATGTAATTTCATTAATATTCGTTAGCATAAAACTCTTTTATTAATTTTATTTCATTTGTATCTGGATTAAACTTAAATATTTTAATTTGATTAGATTCGTCTTTGTATGCAAATGTATTCTCACCAACTTGGGTCATATTGCTCGTGTTTACGATAGGTTCACTACCGTGATCAGTGATTTCCACAGTTTTCTCACGATCCCAGAATGCAATGACAATAATCAAAACGATAAGACATACACGTATAAAACGTAATTCTCTTGCAACAGGATGTTCCATCTGTTAGTCTCCTTTACTGTTTGATAGATTCTGTTTATAAAAGAGATAATTCCTAGGAATAGAATATAAATAAAAAAGACACTTTTTAAAGTGTCTTTTTTATTTTAGTTATGCGCATTACTTAATAAGACGCTAGTTCCTCAGTCTGGCTATGAGTAACTATGTAGGGTGATTTCATTATAACATTTTAACCAGTAATGGGTCTATATGGAATTTATTTGATTTTAATTTTGATTATTCATAACTATTTGTTAAGTGTTTAGATGAAGGAACTAAGCTTGTTTTAGAAGAGTATTTAGATGAACTTGATATAGGTGCTATGTCTTATACATTGGTCTTGCGGCAATACAACTGGAGAAAGGGGAGGTTTGCATTAATCGAGCGAGGGGAAAATCGTGAGCTTTGGGAAGAAGCTGATGTAGAAGATTATGAAGAGAGAAAGTTTTACATACATTAAAAGCACAGCTGATAAAGTGTAGAGTTATATTTCCCTTTACACGAACATAACGGTATAATATAGTTAAGTTAAGTAAACTTAACTATTAAGTGAAACGAAATAAAAGCATGGAGGATGCTATGACTAGAACGTATAAAGAAGTAATTAATGAAATGAATCGAGCCTATACGGAACTCTATATTTTACTATTTCAAGATTTAAAGGATGAGTTCGGTCTTACTGGGCAGCAAGAGAGCATGTTATTTCATATTCATTTAAATGAAAACACGACAGCAAATAACATTGCGAGTACGTTTAATATAACGAAAAGTGCTGTGAGCCAAGTTTTATCGAAATTGGAAAAACAACAGATGATTTCAAAACAAGTAAACCCTAATAATAAAAGGGAGTATTTTCTTACACTTGGTCCAAAAGGTAGTAAGTATATAGAGCGGTTGTCTGAGTTAGATGATGTATTAATTGAGAAATACTTTTCCAAAATCGATATAAATGCCCTAGAGCAAATGACCGATACGTTAACGAAAATAAATAAAGTGATATTGGAAGAAAAGCAGAAGGATATTGATTGTAATGAGTAAGAAGCAAGATGAAACAATTAGTAGAAAGGAGGGGAAGCATGTGATGAGTTACATACCGAATATGATTACGATAGCAAATTTTGTGTGTGGGCTTTGGGCTATTCACGCTGTTTTCGTTCACGATATTTATTTGGGAGCAGTTTTTATTATTACGGGTATGTTGTTTGACCTTTTTGATGGCATGGTCGCTCGGAAACTTGATTCTGTTTCGGAAATAGGCGGAGAGCTAGACTCATTTGCGGATTTAGTTACTTTTGGTGTGGCACCGTCTATTCTTGCATATAGTGCTTCGTTAAAAGATTTACAGTCTATCGGGATGATATGTGCCCTCGCGTATAGTATTTGTGGAATGCTTCGGCTTGCGAGGTTTAACACACGGCAAAGCAAACTCCCAACATTCATCGGAATGCCCATTCCATTTGCGGCGATGTGTATCCTCATTTTATGCCGCCTAAATAATCCAGTTTCCGTGGCATTTGGTACATGCGTACTCGCTTATTTAATGGTGAGCAAAATCAAATTTCCTCATTTTAAAAAAGATATAGCTGAAAGCTTGAAGCCTGAAAGATTGGATTGATGATACGGAACTACAATGAGAAAGATAAAGGAGAATAACATGATTCGTATGGCACTAAGATCGTTCAACATACAAATGTATTGTTTGCTAGGCGTAATGTTATTGGGATGGTTGATGACACCTTTTTCAGCCCAGTTTGTAGGGATAAGTATTGGCCTTTTGGTGAGTATGTACTGCGCCTGGATTTTAGGAAGGCGTATTGAAAAGTTCGGAGATAGCATTGTAAAAAAAGAAAAAGCACCGATGCTCGGAATGATGAATCGGTTCGCAGCCGCAATACTAGGTGCAATTATTATGTATGAAATAGAACACCATGAATTCATGTGGACATTTACTGCTGGAATCATGGGGGGATATTTCTTGGTTATTATTAATTTGGGGTATTACAGTATGAGGGATGCGGAGGAATAAAGAAAAGACACCCTAAGGTGCCTTCCTTCGACTTGAACCATTTTCATTTAATACGAATCTATCCGTATTACCCCTTTGTTATAAATGTAAACACACCCTATAAAACAGAATCATCTATATACACCAGATTGTTAGTTCATAAAATACAAGAAATTTGAGATTAGTATCGGAGTAAAGCCACATCCCCTAAAATGATTGATATGTTACGCCTATCAAAAGAATCTGCTTTATAGAACGTGTCCACAGTTTATATTTTACTATATTTAATATTCATTAAGTGTATTTTTTGTTAATATGTATAATTACATAAAGTTGAAGGCGAAAGAGAGTATGCTTTCGTATTGTGTAATGAAGAAAAAACACTTTAAGGTGCCTTCTTTCGATTGGAATCATCTTAATTGTATTGCGTCGTTATCATATAAGAAAAAAGACATCAATTAAGATGTCCTTTTTTCTTTGTAAAATTGGTGTTAAGAAGGTATAACCTATGAATAATATAACAATCATCGAGTAAGTTTATTATAGCAGCGATAAATAGGGTTTTTATATGTAATATTACATATATATAGATTTATTTATGTTTTATTTGTATATTTTAATTGTCTGTTCCTTGTTTTAATTCGTTTAGTTATATTATTTTTTGAGTGCTCCAGCAATGGAGCCTTTTTTTAGTATTCTATTTTGATGATGTTCCATAAGATTAGCACCTTTTAAAGCTGTTTTTATATAAAAAGCCTTTAACTTGTAATTATAGCTATAGGCTCTAAGTGTCATACTGTATAGTTTATAAAATCTTATAAGAAGAATAACCAGTATTTTATATAGAATTTATCCCGCTATTTGCCGGGCTGCCTGTAAACGCCCAAGTGGTGAGAGCTGATTAAAGTTTCACTTTATAATGTTTTTTATCCAATTTGGAATTGAAAATGTACTAGCTTGATAATGAAGCTAGGTTATTAGAAGTGAAAAATTTTAGTTTTATTATAATTAATAGAAATGAAAGTAGTGTAAATATAAATCCACTCCAAATAAGTTGATGAATACCTAAGTTTGAAATGAACCAGCCTCCAATAGTTGTTCCTAGAGTAATTCCGAGATTTGAGAATGAAACGAATAGGCTATTACCAAATTCGGGTGCTTCTCTTGCTTCAATTATTAACCATGTTTGACCAACAATTAATCCACCAGCATGCACGATTCCCCAAATGAATACCATAAAAATCATTGGAACAAGATAAGAACCTAAATAATAAACCAATATGTAAACAATAGAATATAAAATAGGGAACGATATTACTGTATTTACTATGCTTCTTTGCAAGAGACTACCAAATAAATGATTGCCTAAAATCATAACTATACCAAATATGAATAGCATGATACTGATGAGAGATCCATTCATGGAAGTTACTTTTGCAAGGTACTCGGCGAAGTAGCTGTATACGGAAAACATAGCTGCAAAAAGGAATGTGATGGTTAAAATATTTAACCATAATCCTGGTTTGCCGAGTATACGAATTTGTTTGCCGAAAGACATTTTTTCTTTAACGGGCATAGAAGGAAGTGAGATTAGCATTCCAATGAATGCAAGGGCGTTAATAAGCGCTCCGAATAAGAAAGCAATTTCTAATGAAAATTGATCTGCAAGGTAAGAGGTTAATGGTACACCTAGTGCAAAGCCAACCGTAATTCCCATGAAAACTTTTGTAACCGCTTGACCACTCTTTTCAGGAGGGGCAAGTTTAGCAGCTGTTACAAGAGCGATTGAAAAGAAGAGTGGGTGAAGTGCTGCTGGTAAAATACGAAAAACAAGCATGATTTCAAATTGTGTTGTATAAGCGTAGATTATATTTGAAATAACAAAAACAAAGATGACTGTTAATAAAATTATTTTGCGATTAATACTAGAAATGAGCAGAATTAAAAACGGACCAGAAATAGCAACGACTAGTGCGAATATAATTACTAAAAATCCTGCTTGTGCAGTTGAAATGCCAAATTTCTGAGTGATTTGTGGTAATACGCCGACAATACCCATCTCGGTAGTAATAATTCCAAACACCCCTATTGCTAGTGTAAGAATAAGTAAAGGACTTACTTTTTTCATTTGTAAAACTCTCCATTCTTATTATTATTTTGAAAGTAAAATCGATTTATTAAAAAAGAAATGAGCATGATTGGATGTCAATAGTATTAGAATTATGTAATGTTAAATACAAAGACAGATATCTAAATAACTAGATATGATATGTTAAAAAAATGCTCCTTTCTATGTTTCTTACTTTTATAGGTAGCGAAGTTTTAAAAAGAATGTATTGGACAGCTATATAAAAGTAGAATGTGTGAAAGCAAATAATCGATTGGTAGGTTGATTATTTGCTTTCATTTTATAATTCGTTTTGAACGTATTCAGAAAACTCTCGTATTGTTTTTTCATTTCGGCGATAGTAGGTCCATTTTCCAATTCGGTCAGATTGTAGTAAACCTGCTTTTTTCATAGTTAATAAATAACTAGAAATAACCGATTGGGCTAAGCCAGTTTTAAGCTGGATATCTCCTACGCACACTCCAACTTGAAAACTAAGGCCTTGCTCTAGATAAGCTTTTTCATCGAAATGGTTTTCTGGATTTTTCAACCATGATAAAATTTGACATCTTGTTTCATTTGACAATGCTTTATAAATTAATAAAGGTTCCATAAGGATATTATATCTACTTTTATAGATTTGTAAATGGGTTTGTGTGATTTTAAGGGAAGAAGGTATAGTTGATCCCCTCGAATAGGAACAGGGTGCTCTTGATCTGTACCTTTTGTAAAGGACATTCTAAAAAAAGTTAGGCAACCTAAAAAAGATGATTTCTGTATGCAAACAGGAGTCATTTTCTTTAAATTCTATTGATAGCAAGAGTGATTATAGTACGTCATATATTTCTTAATTTCATGTGTTAACTGAACAAACGATTCACATGAGTTTATATATGCTGCATCGGTTAAAGTATTACAGGCAAAAATGATAGTATTGTTAGGTTTAAGCATGTTGTTGCCTAGCTATCAATGGCGGATTCCTAAGAAGAGTAATAATAAAACCCAACTGAAGATTTAAGAAAAATTTTATGTTTATCCCACTCTTTATTTTAAAAGTTTTTCCTATCCTATAAATGACTTACATCATGAAGGAGACTAAAAAAGACAAAGTCATAGATGAAAATGTAAAGTTAGGGGATTCTACATGCATACAGGAGTTTTGATTAGTTATTTGTATACGTATTTTTTTACTATAATTTTTTGTATTGTGTTTCAAATTGGATTTTATTTTAAAGCGAAAAACAATATATCTATTCGGCATTTTTTATGGGTGTATGTTTTTCTATTCTACCTTTCGCTAGTGTATAAGGTGACGCAAATCGCGACTGTATGGGATATAAGTAGATATGAAACGTGGATTCGTGTAAGTCAAATCAACTTGACTCTATTTGATACGCTAGGTAGTACTACGTATCTTTTGAACATTGTACTGTTTATGCCGTTAGGTTTTTTATTACCGACTATTTGGCCGCAGTTTAGAAAGATAAAAAACACCGTATGCGCGGGATTCTTTTTTTCATTGGCAATTGAGTTAAATCAATTACTAAATAATAGAATTACAGATATTGATGATTTATTTACGAATACCCTTGGGGCAATTATTGGGTATGTCTTATATAAAGTATTATATACAGCGTTATTTAAATTGATATTGAAAAGAGAGGAAAAAAAGCTTGATACAAACTCGTCTCTAGTCATAAAATACGAGGCTGTTTTTTGTTTAGTGTGTTCATTTGTAGGTGCGATGTTCATTTATTATCCAGCTTTATTTGGAAGACCTGTAATCATTCAGTGAGGTGAGTATGAATTTCTTTTGAACGCTCGAGCGATATTTCAATTTGTAAAAAGCCTTTAACTTGTTATAGTTAAAGGCTTTTATCATCATAATTTTTACTTACCAATTACCCACTCTAACATCCGCCTTCAACCACTTCACCCAATCCAAATCCTCTACCTTAAGCAAACTGAGCGAAACACCCTTCATATCTAAAGAAGTCAACAGCGTACCAACCTTTACGAACTCCACATGTAATCCTTCCAGCTCACACAAACGGCGAATGTCATTCGCGAAAATATATTGTTCCATTAATGGTGTCGCGCCGAGTCCATTAATGAGGATAGCGAAATTGTCTCCTTTTCTCCAGCGATAAATGCTTTTTAGTTTGTTCATCAGTTCGATCGCTAATATTTCAGAAGAGGATAGCGCTTCTTTACGGTAACCTTTTTCGCCATGGATGCCGACGCCGTAAAACACTTCATCATTGTTTAATGTGAATGAAGCTTTTCCTTTTACTGGATCGTTGGCAGGGGAAAGGGCAACTCCTAATGTGTGTAAGTTTTCAGTAATAGAACGGCCGAGTGCTGTTAGTTCTTCTAAAGAATGTCCTTCAAGAGCGGCCGCACCAATTATTTTTTGAACGAAAACAGTGCCAGCTACGCCGCGTCTTCTTTTATTAAAAGAAGCATCATCTTCAATTGAAACGTCGTCATTTACGATGATGTGGTCAATTTTTCTTCCTTCTTCTTTAGCAATTTGCTTTGCCGTTAGAAAGTTTTCAACGTCATCTTTAAAGTTTTTAATGATGAATAAAATATTTTTATCTTTCGGCATGAGGCGAGTTGCCGCCAAAATTTGTTCCACTGTAGGCGGAGTGAAGATGCTTCCGTTTACTGCTGCCGTAAGCATTCCTTTTCCTACATAGCCAATATCAGCGGGTTCATGCCCGCTACCACCGCCGCTTATTATAGCAACGTTTTGCTTCAGTTTTTCAATATCTTTTACATAAATGATGTTATTTGTTTCGTCGTAATTTACTTTGTCGTTATGTTCAAAATAAAAGCCATGCATCATATCTTGAACAATATTTTGTACATCATTCATAATCTTTTTCATTGCTTTTGCCACCCTTTAATTACTTTGCTGACTGCTCCAGTAATAGTAGTAATTGATTGTTTATCATATTTTTCATGAGAGAAGACATAATGGATGGATTTACTTCGCACTTGCTTTCAATCCAATCTTTTATCGTTCCAACGAAGCCGTGACTATAAAAGGAGGCAATCGTATTTTTCGTTTCAATAGAAAGAGTTAAGCCACAGTTCACGGATAGTTCATCAATAATCTTCATATATAAGTTTTTCGTGTGCTCAAATAAATAGTGATTAAACGAGTTTTGTTCAATGACTTTAAAAGCATTTCGGTAAAATTTTTGATTTTCGTAAAAGTAATCAAATAATAAATCGAAAATATTTTCCCATGTTTCATAGTCGAGAAAGTCGATAATGTTTTCCTTCGTTTCTTCTCTATAAATCCAGCTTAATAGTTCAAATTTATCTTTAAAATGATAATAAAAAGTTTGCCTACGCATTTGACAGTGTAACATAATATCGCTCACTGATATTTTATGAAACGACTCTGTTTCCATTAAATATTTCAATGAGTTCGCGATTATTTTTTTAGAAATTATAGAAGAGGTCATCTGAATCATCCCTAGAATGTTAGTAATATAAAAATCCTATCTATAAATGAGAGCGGTGTCTTTAGACAGATTGTCCATTTTGTCCGTTTACTATAAAACGCTTTCATTTTAACATGAGTAGTAAGAAGAAGATTTCAAATATATCACAATATATTAAAGGAATTGAGGGATAATCACAATGAAAAAGATTATAAACAAACCAGAAACATTAGTAATGGAAATGTGTAACGGAATGGTTATGGCTCACCCAGAGCTTGAACTTTTGAAAAAATATAAAGTTATTAAGAAGAAAGAAATGAACGAAAACAAAGTAACATTAATTAGTGGCGGCGGTAGTGGCCATGAGCCGGCACATGCAGGATTAGTCGGAAAAGGAATGTTAGATGCGGCGGTGTGCGGAGATGTGTTTGCGTCACCTTCACAAATTCAGGTGTATCAAGCGATTAAAGAGACAGCTAGTAAAAAAGGAACGTTATTAATTATTAAAAATTACAGCGGCGATATTATGAATTTCAAAAACGGAGCTCATTTAGCGACGGAAGATGGAATTGAAGTCGACTACGTAAAAGTGGATGATGATATTGCGGTAGAAGATAGCCTATATACAGTAGGACGCCGCGGCGTTGCGGGAGTTATTTTAGTTCATAAAATTGCCGGCGCAGCAGCGGAAGAAGGTATGGATTTAGGAGCGGTGAAAGCTGTAGCGGAAAAAGCAGCGGCTAACGTGCGCACAATCGGTTTAGCGTTAACTTCTTGTACAGTTCCAGCGAGCGGATCACCTACTTTCACACTTGCGGAAGATGAAATGGAATACGGCGTAGGTATTCACGGCGAACCAGGAATTAAGCGTGAAAAAATGCTGTCAGCAGATGAACTAGCTAACCGTATGACAAATGATCTTGTAAAAGATTTAGGAGTAAAAGATGGCGAGGAAATCGCACTTCTAGTTAACGGTTTTGGCGGAACACCACTGCAAGAACTTTACTTATTTAACAACGCAGTGACGAGAGAATTAGCTGCTAGAAACATTAAAATCAATAGAGTATTCGTCGGTAACTATATGACAAGTATCGATATGGCTGGCATGTCTTTAACAGTGATGAAGTTAGATGATGAGTTAAAAACATTACTATCAAAAGAGTGTAATACACCAGCGTTTAAAGTAGATGGGTCAGTTGAAAGTGTAGAGTACGTGAATGTACTTGAAGAGAAAGAAGAGAAGGAAGTTTCCTTTGAAATAGAAACAGCGGAAGAGCATGCTGTGATTAAGGATAATGTTATTACATTAAACAACATGATTTATCTCGTTGATAAAATGAGCGACGTTATTATTAAAAACGAAGTACCGTTCTGTGAGTTAGATACACACGCAGGTGACGGCGACTTCGGAATGAGTGTGGCAAAAGGATTTAAGCAATTAAAACGTGAGTGGCATTCTATTGTAAATCAAGAGAACGTAACGATTGGGTCATTCCTTGACGGTTGTTCAATGATTATTATGGAACATTGCGGCGGCGCATCTGGTCCAATTTGGGGTGGTGCATTCCGCGCAGCTAGCAAAGCAGCAGGCGAAAAACGTGAGCTAACAGTGAAAGAATTCGCTGAAATGTTGCAAGCAGCACTTCAAGGTATACAATCTATCGGAGAAAGATCATTTGGTAGAGGAGCGGTAGTTGGTGACAAAACACTTGTTGACGCACTTGCTCCATGTGTAGACTCTTGGTTAAATAGCGCTTCAAACGAAGAAGACATGAAAACTGCTTTTGAAAAAGGAGCAGAAGCAGCAGTTAAAGGAGCGGAGTATACGAAAGAAATCGTAGCTCGCATGGGCCGCGCCGGTACAGTTGGTGAAAGAAGCTTAGGCTATCCAGATGCAGGTGCACATGCACTTGGAGTTATCTTTACGGAGATTGCTGGTAGTTTGAAATAGGATTAAGAAGATCCCTTCTACCTTAAGGTAGAAGGGATCTTCTTAATATTGTTTTTTGATATGTATATTGCTAAATATGTTCCAATAATTGATCCTATTGTATTAAGAATAATATCATCTACATCAAAAGAACGACCTATAAAAGGAACTAGTATTTGGAGAAGTTCAATTGAACAACTTACTCCCATGCATATAAGTATGTTTATGGTTAATTTATTAACGAATTTTATATATAGCATGAATGAAAATGGGATAAATAAAACAATATTCCCTATTATATTTTTGAAAGAGATAAATATTGATTTGTTTTCAACAAAATCAAACATACTATAAAAAGGTATATAGTTATGTATTCTATTTATAGTATATAGTTCTGGATCTAGTTTTATTGGGAATATAGTTAAACTTATTATAAATATAATTGAACTATAGAAAGTGAAATTAAGAATCTCTTTTTTATGTTCAATTTTAGTTTTATTTATTATTTTATAACTAATAAATAAAAAGTAAATTATGAGAAACAATGTTATAAAACCTGTGTTTTTTAATTCCATTATTTTCATCTCCAAAATGATCATTCGCTAATTAATTTTTTAATAGATCAATTATTTTTGTTCTTTTTTTACTGAATACCATTATAAACAGTACTAAAATATTGATTGTTAGTATTAAAGTTAAACTAAACCATAGAGGTAAATTAAAAGTTGGTATTGTTCCTAAGTTCATAATTTTCAAAGTGATAGGGATAAAGACTGTTGTTAATTTCATAATTAAGTTTGAAAAAATAATTCCTAGAAGAAATCCGATAGTTGCAAATAAGGTATATTGAATTAAGAATGTTAAAAATATTTCCTTCCAAATAAACCCGGATATATAATAAATTATCATTTCTTTAACTCTTTTTTGCATATTTCTTTGGATAAAAAAGTATAAGCTTATGATTATTGAAAGTTTAACTATAATAAAAATTATTAAGAATAAATTTGTTATTTCTTCATGGCGTATTCGATAAAAATAATTTTGTATAAATAGAATAAATTTAAAATTGAAATATAATCCAATCGTTCCAATTGTATTATATATAATAATCCAAATGTATTCGTTAGAGATTATAAATGAATTTTTGATTTGTTTATTGATAAGCGTAAACATTTTTTTGTATGTCATAATCTTACGTCTTAGTTAATTTAGTCGGTTGAATTTTCGCGATTTTAAACAAGGAAATCAGACTGCTTAAAATTGGTATTGTTATACCTAATATAAGACAGATGATATTAGATAATATAAAATCGTTTATATCAATTTTAAAATCAGCAAAATATATAGTAAGAAATTTATTTGAGAGAAATTTTATTATTATTAGTAGTGACCCAGAAATAATTAGATTTAACAATACACTTAAACCACTAATAAATAGAGTTTCTATCGAGAAACATTTTAAAATATCTAAATTTAAATATCCTACGGTCTTTAAGATACCAATTTCATTCATTCTTTCTCGTATTGATTCTAAAGTATTTGAAATTATATTAAATATAGAAATTATTAATGTTAGTGACAAAAGCAAGAAACCTATCATCTTTATATAAGAATGAATATCTTTTATGTCTCCAAGCTCTGATTTTAAAATAACGTTAAATTTTTCTTTTTCAATTATGCTTTTTATGTTGTTCAAATTTTCATATTTGTTAACTACTACAGCCATATTTTGTACATTAGTTTCTTTTTGGAAACTAGTATTTAGATTTAGTAAATCAGAATAAGGAATATAGAATGTGTCAGGTGTATCAAATGTAGTTGTTGGATCATATACACCTACTACTTTGAATTTATATTCCCCATATGTATGACCAGTTTGATTGTATATTTTATATTTTAATGTAATATATTCCCCTATAAAATCTGCACCATTTAAAAAATTGTTTTTTTCTTTAGTTAATCCTATTTCATAACCTAGAGGATCTAAGGAAAATTCAGTTGGTATAAGGGCAACGTTCTTGGAGTTTTCATATATTCCATTTCCTTTTACTATATTGGGTGAAATTTTATCTAATGCGGGTTTAAGGAATATCTCTCTCTTGGTTAGATTTTGATTTTTTTCAATCTGAACTTCTCCGCCATTATTACTAATCCAAGGATAAATTTTAATAATATCTTTATGGTTATTGAATTTTTCATAAATTTTCTCTTTGTTATCATCGCGTGTTCCTGTTTCTACAATTAAAGTTTTGAAATCAACAGTATTAAGTAATTTTGTTTGTATGAAGTTGTTGAGTCCGTTTGATATACAAATGGTTAATGTTAATAATATTAAAGCAATTGTTGTAATTAATATATTGATTGTATTTTTTTTTCTTCTTCTTAATAAGTTAACTGTAGCTAATTTTATATAAAGCTTTATTTTCAATGCTTTTCCTCCAATTCCCCATTTTTTAACTCGTAAATTGTATCGGTATAATTTTTCACGCTTTCATTATGAGATATAACAACAACTGATTTTCCTATATTCACTAATTCTTTGAATATATTAAATATATTTGATTCATTTTCTTTATCTAGATTACCTGTTGGTTCATCTGCTAAAATACAATCTGGATCGTTAGCTAATGCTCTTGCGATTGCTATACGTTGCTGTTCTCCTCCAGATAATTCATTTGGGAAATGATGTTTTCTATGCTCTAAACCAACTAATTTTAATAACTCATCAGCTCTTATTTCCATATCATGATAATTGTATTTTGGATTAACATACATTGGTAACATTACATTTTCATAAGCTTTCAATAAATTATTTAGGTGATATGATTGAAAAACAAACCCTATAGTAGACATTCTTAAAAATGCTGCTTCTTTAGGTTTTAAGTTAGAAGTTTGTTTCCCATTTATATATATTTCTCCTTTGTCTGGGATATCGAGTAATCCTAATAAGTGCAACAATGTACTTTTTCCAGCGCCAGATTTCCCAACTATAGAATAAAAATTATTTTTTTTAATTTCTAAATTCACATTATCTAGTATGACTAAATTATCTTTATACTCTTTATAGATGTTATTTGCATAAATTAATGTATTACTCATAAAATACTCCTTAGTATAGATTAAAAACCAAGTATTTGTATTTAAAACACAAATACTTGGTTTTTGGTTTATTTTATCTTGAAGACATTACTACAGGATCAGCTGTCAATCCTTCTCTATCGGATGTACTAAAGTGGTAGAAGTATTTGCCGCTTTTTACATATCCTAAATTTTTATTATTAGTGTAATATCCAGTTAGATTTACTATGCCGCTAGCGTGTGTAGTATGTGACCATGAACCACCAGTGCGAACGCTAGTGCTTACACTAGTATGATTTCCACCTTCTTTATAACTAGTTGGTGTCATTTTTATATTATGAGTTCCTGCAGAAAAACTTCTCTTTGCTCCGGTTACCGTTGAGTTTGAGCTTATATCTAAACTTGAAGAATATGAGCTAGCTGAAGCTACAAGACTTCCTGCTAGTAGACATGCCACGAATACACTACTTCCTAATGCAAATCTTTTTTTGTTTTTCATTTTTTTCCTCCTCATAAAAAATACAAACCAAATTTGGATGTTATTATTTTGATACGACTTATAAGAGTTATATTAGAATATATAGAAATAAAGATATAAAGTAAATAGGGTTCACGTCATCAAAAGTATAAAATTGTACCTTGTGTCACAATTTAGGCAAGTTTTTGACATATTTCAATTGATTTCCTGTACCTTTTGGTATGTTAAAAATCCTTAATCCGTATAACGGCTGTAATTTAAATAAGTTTATTATTAACTATAGTTTGTAGAATATAAGGGGATTTTTAATGAAAAGCATTCTATTCATTTGATTATCTTGTAGTAAGCGAAAAACGTGAGCTAACAGTGAAAGAGTTCACTGAAATACTGCAAGTAGCACTGCAAGGTATACAATCTATCGGTGAAAGATCTTTCGGTAGAGGAGCGATAGTTGGTGATAAAACGCTTGGAGTTATCTTTACGGAGATTGCGGGTAGTTTGAAATAGGAATTAGCAAGTCCCTCTGCCTTAAGGTGGAGGGATTTTTATATAGTTGATATGTAGAAGACTTCTTTCGGTGCTCTCTCTGTAAAATATGAGTTTGTTACTATTTTTGATAAAATCTTATTTCAAAACTACAACTAATATTTCTCAACATTAATATATTGAAAATAGTTAGAATATTCAAGGTGATCATTTATGAAGAAATATATTATAAAAAAAGGGGGAATTTATTTTGTTACGTCGTTTATCTATTTGTACAGTACTAACAGCTTTTATGTTTACTTTGTTTACATTTAACGGCTCTGCTTTCGCGGCTACGAATGCTACTGAAAATGAAACAGTAGTAGCAGCTTGTGCAAAGGGAGGTACGGTAGGTGTATATGGTGCAAAGATGCGCAGTGGTTACACTGTTGGATCACCTGTCTTACATACATTTAATGATGGTACGAAAATTACTGGAACATGGGTAACCGGTGAATATGTTCAAGGTCATTACAGTAATTCTAAACAGTGGTTAAAAGTTACATATAAAAGGATGACAGGTTATGTATCCCATACAACATTATATAACGTTTGCTCATAAAACTATGTACTATAATAGCTTTTGATGTATTGAGCTAATCTCTTCTAGGGATTAGTTCTTTTTTGTCTCTTAATTTTTAATGGAGCATTTTTTGAAAAAAACCAACGATTCATTAAATCGATGGTTTTATGTTTATCCCGCATTAACGGGCAGTAAGACCCACACCTCAAAATTCAGCGGAAGCAAAGAAGTTAGGTGGAGGATCACCTGCCCGTAAACGCCCCACTGATTAAAGTTTCACTTTATATATTATTCATTTGTATCTATATCAAATTTTCCGGTACTTTTTGCTTATTTGAGAGATTTCTTCAATCAAATTGTATTTTAGACTTAGTTTTTTTGTGATTGCAGCTTATCAATTTTCCAGTATGTTTGTAGAGGGTCTAAAGAGCTTTCAATATAAAACATATATTCATCTACGGTACCTGGTGCTTCAAAAGCTATTTTCAATTCTACCGTTTCATTTGGTTTAACTTGTATATCAGAAGGGTTTTGATCAAGCACCTTTCCTTTATAGATCTTTCCGTCTTTTTCATCTTTTAAGTTATATTTTAATTCTGATAGTCCAATCGTTTGACCTCGTACATTTTTTACAGAGACATTAACCATGACGGAATCGTTGCTAGCATTTAAATATGCACTTTGAACAGCGGCCAAGTAATAGCCTCCCTTAACACTCTCGCCAACTAATAAAATACCTTGTTCCAAGCGGCTCATATCTTCCTTTTCTTCAAAGTTTATTAATTCTTCATTTACATTTTTTGCGCTTGGTTCTTCTATTGGAGCATTTTCAACGGCACTATCTGTTTTATCTTGTGTGCAAGCAGCCGTAACACTGACTAATACTAGAATGAAAGTAAGTAATATAGATAATTTTCTCATAAAATTTATCTGTCTCCTTAAGTTTCTCAATTTTGTGCAGCTATACATATAAGATTAACATAATGTCTCATTATTGGCACAAAATAGGGGTGGGTTAGACATCTTATTCTTTTTAATTTTAATATACATTCGATTGGTTCTCGCGATATTTGTTAATCTTTTAAAACATTAGCTTAGTAATACCGAGGGTTATTATAGATATATTAATCATATAATTTGTCCATATCAAAATGAACGTTTTTTGCATCTAATATATTGTAAATATATTTTATTTTGAAAGGATGTGATTATATGGCTCATAAATCTACTGGGGTGTTTCGAGTTCCAGTTTCTGAAAATGGGATTATTCCAACTGCTCTCAACATTATGTTAAACAATGATTCACGCTGCCATACTAGTAATGTAACGGTAACTGTTAAGAGAAGCCGAAACACTTTTTTCCCAACTCAAAATGAATTAGTTGAAATCTCTCGTACTTTTGTTTCTTTAGAACCAAACAGAACAACTAAGATTGTATTGTTTACTCCAGAATTCCAAATAGAAGATTTCCTTGATGTCATCATTAGTGGAACTAAAGATGATGTTAAGGATGTTCTTGTATATTCTTTCTTAGCAGATTCAGTAGGGCATAATCTGCCATCTACTGTTTTCAGAAATGCAGAATACACTTTTGCTTGCTGACACCGTGATGATGTATTCTTTACGGTCGTATATCTGAATTGAAATGTTAAATAGGAGTTGATTTAACATTTATCCCGTATTAACGGGCTGCCCGTAAATGCAGCAGGCGAAAAACGTGAGCTAACAGTGAAAGAGTTCGCTGAAATGTAGCAAGCAGCACTTCAAGGCATACAATCTATCGGTGAAAGATCGTTCGGTAGAGGAGCGGTAGTTGGTGAAAAAACGCTTGTTGACGCACTTGGGGTTATCTTTACGGAGATTGCGAGTAGTTTGAAATAGAAATAAGAAGATCCCTTCTACCTTAAGGTGGAAGGGATCTTCTTATTATTGTTTTTTGATATATATTGCTAAATATGTTCCAATAATTAATTCTATTGTATTGAGAATAATATCAGCTACATCAAAAAAACGACTTATAAAAGGAACTAGTATTTGAGGTGGGTTTATTAACGAATTTTATATATAGCATGAATGAAAATAGGATAAATAAAACAATGTTTCCTATTATGTTTTTAAGAATTAATTGAGTAGGTACTTGTAAAAATAAAGAAAAGATACCAAAAGGAGCATTCTGCCGACTTAAATTATTTTAATATTATCGTTCTAAGTTTAAAAGCTATAGGGATTTTTTCTGTGGGATTTGTAAGTAGTTTTTACGAAATTATGAGTGTTTTTTATTTTGTAATTCAATAAGTTCATCTGGTAGCATTTTTGTATAATATTCTTTTTCTGTTAGTTCAAATATAAATAATGCTTTTTTCCAGTTATAAATAACATCTTCTACATTATGTTGTTTAATTTTTAATAAAAACTGACCTTTTAAATAGAAGAGTTCACCTAATAGGTATAACGTATTTAGATTAATTGCTAATTTGATGCCCTTATCAATGTATTTTATTGCCTCTTCATGTTGATATGTGAAGTCCAAAGATTTTGCTAAATTTAACATGATTTTCAACTTAATTTCTTTATCTCTAGGAAAATCTAACTTATTAAAATTACTTAAACATCTTTTTAATATATTAATACTTTTTTCATATTCTTTATTTTCCGCATAAAATATAGCCATTGTTTGCATAATATCTATTTCTCTTTCTGATAAAAAATCAGAATTAGTTAAAGTCAGTTTTAATGCATTATTTAAAAAATCTAAAGCATTTTTTAATGATTTATCCACTATAAATATAGCAATTGCTTCATGCCATATTAGAAATTGTTTCTCTTCTTTTGTTTGAAAATTATTTAAGTTTTTCTCTTTTTTCACTATTTCATAAAGTTCTTTATATTGTTTTTGCTTTAAGCAATCTTTTATTACGTATTTTACATTTTCTACATATTTTAATCTTTTATTTTGAGTTAGTGCAAATATATTATTTGGATCAATACCAAGTCTTTCTGATAATTGATATAGCAATATACTAGATGGATAAATCATACCTTTTTCAATCTTGCTAATTTGACTTTGTGAACATATTCCATGACATAATTCGGATTGTGATATATTTTTTTTGATTCTAAGTTCTTTAATGGTAATACCCAAATCGTTAAATTCCATTCTTCCACCTACTATTTAGCACTTTCACTTTATTAATATAAGAATATTCCCTAACCTTAATGTAATGTAAAATTAATATAGTTGCAATTATTGTTTTAAAGGAATAAGATGCTGAGACTTTTATATGTACAAAAAAGATACCTTAAGGTATCCTCGCAATTGATATATGAGACTATAGTTTTCCAATCAGAAAAAATTTTGGATCAGCCCATAAATGATATATCGTGATATTTAGTTTACTTAGTATGGATTTTTACAAACCTTCCTAATCCCTCTATTTTCCATTTGATAAAATAAAATCCTAATATTACCAATAATTAAATAAATATTTCTACATATTCAATATATTTACATAAATTACAAAAGTGGTACATTTAAGTTGTAAGTTATAAAAACTATTAAAGGGGGATTTATTATGTTCAAGAAATTAGTAGTAGGGCTATTGGCAACAGGTATTGCATTAACAGGAGGAATTGGGGCAGCTTCAGCTGATACGCAAAAAGCTGTGAGCTCTCCGAAACAAGCAACATGCTCAATTCCTTATGAGTATTCTAACGGTAAGTTCAAAAGAACTCTTTATTACTCAAATGGAGTATATGCTAATAGTTTTAATGAAAATGTTTGTGGCGGGACGATTACGTGGTATTTAAAACATGTTCAAAATGGAGTTGCTTTTTACGAAGGTAATTTAAAATAGTAGATTTTTTGAACCTCATTTATTGAGGTTCTTTTATTTTTAGTTTTTAAACTGATTTTCTATAAAAAAGACACCCTAAGGTGCCTTCTTGCGATTTGATCCATCGTAATATGGTATTGGATGCCAATCCAATTATTATTTTACCACATTAAATAGTTGCGGTTATTGAGAAACAATAAAACTCTTTATTTGAATGAAAAAAGCCCTAGGGGGACTAGGACTTTTTTCTAGAATGAATATGATTTAAAAAAGGACTTATATAACGTAACATATGAATGTTTCGTAAATGTATCAAAAAAGTGAACAAAATAGTTAATTTAAATAAAAAATATTTCCTTGTATTAAGCAGCTAGCAAAGGCTAACTGCTTAATACAAGGAGATACAGAGAAGACTAAATGGATTCTGGCATACAGCCTATCAACATTATGGACATAATATTGAGTTTTATTCAAAGGAATTCATGTTTTATAAATTAGATTATGATAGTTGATATTCTCCATATTGACCAGAAAAGAATTAAAAATTCTAGTGAAATTCCAAGTGTTCGTTTCCTAGTTTTTTGAAATTCTTTTATTAAATAGCCAACAGCACTAATTGCTATAAGAATGAAAAGAATAAGTTCGAGTGTAACTGGCATTTTATCTACTCCTAATACAATAATTTATTATATAAAGATTATAAGATATTTTTATGGCTAGTGGTGAAAAATTCAATAGAACTATTTCTAAATGGATGAAATGTTTCAACAGACCAATCAAAGGTTAATACAACAAGTGTTATACAATATACGCATGGAGGGCCATCGGGCTGAAGAAATATTGGAGAATAAAGAGTTGTTAGATTAAAGGATTATTACCGAAGAAGAGTTCGAAGTGTAGAAAAAGTAATTATTAGGTATATAGATGAAACGCTCAGATGAGCGTTTTTTTATTTGTATATTCGCAAGTAAAACAACATAATATCACTATGAATCCTTATAACAATATGAATTTTTGCATATTTTAAAATTCGATATATCCCTCAAAAACTTTTAATTGTATAATATATTTTGTCATATTTTTAGATTTTTCGACATAAACCAACAAAAATAGAGAACATATTGGGAGAAGAAATTATGTACACAAAACTATTAAAATCAATTACATCACTATCACTTATTGGTGGTGCGTTGTTATATACAAATGGCAGCGATGTAAAAGCTGCTGAAGTGGGTGTTTTTTCTGATGTGCCGACATCACATTGGTCATATCCTGCGATTAAAGATTTAGCGAGTAAAAATATTATTTCCGGTTATGGAAATGGGATATTTGGTTTTGGAGATGTTGCGACAAGGGAGCAAGTTGCGGCTTTAATTTATCGAGTGTTAGTACCGAATAAACAAGGCGGTTCGTTTAGTAATGATGGAACTCGTTACGTATTAAAGGATGGGTCTACGTTTAAAAATCCTTACGGTGATATTAATCAAAGTTCTACAATGTTTCCAGAAGAGGTATTAACTTTAACGAATTTAGGAGTTTTTAAAGGTGATGAAAATGGCCAATTTAGACCGAAAGCTTCTGTGAGTCGTGCGGAAATGGCACAAATTCTTACAAATGCTTTCCATCTTGCGGCAAAACAAAAACATACCTTTAAGGATGTTCCAAATCCATTTTGGGCAGAAAACGCAATTAGTGCAGTGCAGTCAAATGGAATCGCAGATGGCACAGGGAACGGGAATTTTGAACCGTATGGCACAGTAACACGTGAACAGTATGCGCAGTTTTTATATAAAACTTTGAAGTATAAAAATGCTGATGTGAAAGACACAGGAGATGCGGCATTATTAACAGCGTTTAAAGAGGAAGTACAAAAGCGTATTAATACGTATGAAACGACTATTACACTTCCATATAAAACGAAAAACAATAATACAAACGAAGTGATGAATACACTTTTTAACGCATATAAAGAAGTTGCAAGTAAAAATGAGTATACAAATAATAATAGATCGAATGTTTCATATGGACTTTCTGGATCACCTGGAAATTATACATTTACGCTTAAGATTACATATCGTGAAACGAAAGAACAGACGGAATATGTCATGAAACAAGCGAAAGCAATCGTTTCTTCTATTACTCAAGTTGGAATGGATGATCACGAAAAAGTGAAGGCGATTCATGATTACGTAGTAAAACATGTTTCTTATGATACGTCTTATAAAGCTTACACAGCATATGAAGCACTTGTAAATCGTTCTGCGGTTTGCCAAGGTTACGCACTATTAACTTATCAATTATTAAAAGAAGCAGGAATTGAAAATCATTTCGTGACAGGAACTGGGGACGGACAACCTCATGCTTGGAATTTAGTGAAAATCGAAAACAAATGGTATCACTTGGATACAACATTCGATGATCCGGTTCCAGATGAACAGGGCCGCGTAACGTATTCGTATTTCAATTTATCAGATGAACAAATCGCAAGAAATCATGAGTGGAACCGCGGAGACTATCCGCAAGCTACAACAAATTATTATAGTACACTGACAAACAAAATTGCGGCAGGTAGTACGAAAACGCCTGCATATCAGCAAATATTAAAAGATACAAAGTTAAACTATTTAGGAAATGAATATATCGTAAACAACTATACCGAATTAAAAAATAAAATGCAGCAGCGTTATAGTGCAAAACCAGAGAAAATTGAAGTGCTGTACAAGCAATCAATGAATGGTGCACTGCAAGATGTGAAAAAGGCAATTGGCGAAATCGATTATCCGCAAGGGGCAAATCGAGTTTCTTATAAAGCGGAGCCTTACAATGCGAAAGAAGGGTATTCTTTAGTGACGATTACGTTTACGTATTAAGAATGAGAAAAAAGCATCTGTTTCAGATGCTTTTTTTTATTATATTGATTCGACAAAATATGACAGGTGAAAACGAATTGGTCTGTTATGATAATTTTTGAAATTTTACATTTTGGAGGATTAATCATGAATAAAAAGAAGATTTTCGCTGCGTTAATAGGAATTGTAGCCTTATTTATAATTATTAATGTAGTTGTTACGAAAGAGAAAACGACATCAACCAGTGAAAAAATGTACTCTGAGAAAGAATATAATAAATTAGTAGATGAATATTTTGAAGAGACGCAAAAGTTGAAAAGTGATATGAGTGTGTTAGAAACTGAAAAAAAATCTCTTGATGAGCAAGTGAAGAAGTTAAAAGATGAGTTAGCGAAAAAAGAGCAACAAGTAGCGCAGCAGCCGGTTCAACAAGAACAACCAAAGCAAGAACCACAACAACCAGCACCAGCGCAACAGCCGGAAAAGAAAGAAGAGCCAAAACCGGAACAACCTACTGGAGCATTCGAAAACCCTATGAAAAGCATAAACAAAACAGATGCAATGAATAAAGTAAAAGAAAAGGCGAAGCAAGACTTCCAAGATGACTATATGACACAAAACTTTGTTGCGGAGGAACAATCAAAAGCATTTGATTTCTTAAACAGTATTGAAATTAAATCACAAGAAGAATTAAATGTAATGAAGAATGCATTGAAAGATTTTTCTAACGACTTTATGACCGCGAAGTTTGTTTATGAAGAGCAAATGAAGGCGAAGAATAAGCAAGGATAAAACAAAAACGCTATCTTTTAAAAAGGTAGCGTTTTTGTTTTGGGTTATAAAGTTATTCCTACATTTGACATATACAGTCTGACTGTATAAAATGAAACTATTCAGTTGAACTATATAGTTTAGCTATATACTTATCGTTACATTGGAGGTCTTTATGAATAGAGATAAAAATTTACCATTAACGGAAACAACGTATTACGTTCTTTTAGCTTTGTTAGAGCCAGCTCATGGATATTTAATTATGCAAAAGGTGGAGGAACTGAGTAATCATCAAGTGAAAATCGCAGCGGGTACATTGTATGGTGCGGTTGAAAATTTATTAAAACAAGGGTTAATAGAATCGGTAAAAAGCGAAGATAAACGAAGAAAAGTGTATGTCATTACGGAACGCGGGAAAGAAGTATTGCATTTAGACTTTATGAGAATGCAGCACATTATTGCGGTTACAAAAAGTTTATTACACGTATAGTTAGGGGGAAACGATGATGTGGAGATTGAAATTCTTTTTAGACTTTGAGAAAGAGGAAAAATGGTTAGAGGAGATGGCTTGGAAAGGCTATCAACTAGAAAGCAATACATTTGGTTATACATTTAGATATACAGAACCGGAAGATGCGACGATTAAAATAGACCATAGAGTATTTAGTAGAAAAAGTGATTTTATTAATTACTGCACATTATTTGAAGATAGTGGCTGGGAGCATATAGCTGGTAATAGGTGGTCAGGTACGCAATATTTTAAAAAGGTAGATGAAGAAAGTGAAGATGACATTTTTTCAGATCCAATGTCACGAGCAGGGAAGTATAAGCGTCTATCTAAAACATTTTTAGAATTAGCGATCTGTTATTTGCCGATATTATTTTTATTTATGTATAGTAATACAATGAATTTAGGAGCCTTTGTAAATCCGAAAGAACTATACTTGACGCCAGGATTATGGGATAAGCAAGGTGTATCATTTCTATGGTCATTCTTATTTGAAACGCCATTTGCATTAATGAGAGGACTTTTTTTGACATTTATCCCCGTTGTGACATGTATGTATTTCGTTTGCTCGTATAAAGCAAATCGATTGTATGAAGAGAGAAGATGATAGGATGGGGTCTCTTAAAGCTGATGCTTTGAGGGGCTTTTTTGAATTTAAAAATGCAACATCTGGGTTATATTGTAAAATATTTACTTTATAAACATTTGAATGTGATATAATTTTAATAATAATATTACTTAGGAGGATGATCATCATTCATACACTTTTAGGTATTATTGGAGTAATTGTTTTACTAGCTTTTGTTATCCATCCCCGGCGTCCCAGGCAAGCGTGTCCCTCTAAAAAATAAACTCGCAGTAATCTTTCCATTGATTGTTATAGCCGGTTTCATTTCCTTTTATATATGATTAAAATAAGAACTTATCAAGTATAAGTATATATATTTTTCTAGCAATGTGTAGTTCCACTAGGAGGTTGCTTATAATGAGATTTCATAAATACACAGTAATGCTTATGTTTCTAGCCATCGGCTCAAGCAATGACTTTTAGGTGTCATCACTGCTATTGTCCTCTTGTTAATCGCTGCATGGACCATACAGACGACCAACATAAATAAATTATTGTATTTCTCAATAAACAAAAATAACTTAACATAGTAAAATAATAGTTGGATGGGAGTCTAATACATATTATTAAAATTAAAGTGGTTCAAGTCGGAGGAAGGCACCTTAGGGTGTCTTTTCTTTATTTTGCTAATGAATAGCTTGTCCTCTTCTATATAACTCTTTAAAATATAAAATGTGCCATCTTTGCCCTTCCCTTATGAAGGGAGGGACAGGAATGAAAAAACGTAAAAAAAAGGCGACCAAAAAGACAGAATCCCAGTCTTTCGTAAGTAATCTAGCATCGTGGACGACAGTACTGAGAAATATTCATTACTTCTTCACGCAAAGCCAGTTTGTAAAACATATAATTCAATTCATCAAAGAACAAATTGGAATGTAAAAAAGTGCTGCTATGATTAGCAACACTCAACTCAAAAACTAAAGTAGATCGAACACTGAGCTGAAAGTACTGACCATACTTTCTTCGCACAAGACCAAAGTGATTTAGAAGCGGCAAAGATGTCAGTGTTCTATCTTCTACTAAGATTATATTTTATTTTGTCCATAATAGACCTATATATACGTTAATAAAAAAGAAATACCCCAGCGACCAACCGGGGTATTTCATGACCGATAGGAATGAAAAAACTTGGCGACCAAACCTAGCTTTTGTGTTATTCCCATAAAATTTAAAAACTAAGCAACATCTTGTTGCACTTTTATTTTATCATTATCTTTCTCTTATTGGAATACATTAGATTATTTTTTAAATAAGAGTCCAATACATATTATTAAAATTAAAGAGGTTCAAGTCGGAGGAATGAACTTTAGGGTGTCTTTTTTTTCTAAAAGAGAGTTTTGCTTTCAAGAAGATACATTTTCAATGGATTACTGCCATGAGTATATAGATAAAGTCCATCAAGACATGTATGTTCATGAATATGTAAAATTACATAAAATTTCAGTGAAAAAGAGAGTATACTTTCGTATTGTGTAATAAAGATAAAGCCCGCCTACGGAAATAGGTGGGCTTTTTTTACTTATAAAGAAAAGACAACCTGTAAGGTGTCTTCCTCCGATTTGAAACATTTTACTAGGTTAAGTATTTGTGATAATAAACTCTTTTAATTGGAATGAACCGGAGTAGTACATCACTTTATTCTTAAGCATCATTCTCAACAAAAGTGAAGATTTTCATTATCTTTTTAACTACAAAGGGTAATAATTTAGAAGCTAAAAATGCAAGTACGAAAGCAATTCCCCATGTTTTCATCCATGATTTGAGAAATAAAGCTGTATATCCAACATTCATTGAAACCATGACGAAAGAGATAATACTAGATATACCTAAAATCATAAAGATATTAAAAATTATTGGTTCGAATTTTTTATTGATTTTCAAAATTAACACCTATTTTCTATATATGCTTTGCCGCCCAATTTCACCAACATCTAATCTTACAGTTTGAAATCTAGGTTGTCCAGTTTGTTTTACTTTTCTGCAATAGCAATATTATATGGAATAGAGTTTCACCATATTGCTATTAAACTAAAATTTTAAGATTGCACCTAAACGAAATTTATAGTATCGAAGTTCATTTTGGAGGGGGATGTAATACTACATCTTACACTTAAACTGCACATTGCGTATTTTTTATGAAGAAAAGACACTCATATAAAGGTGTCTTTTCCGATAGTTTTTTAGCAGAAGCAAGCAGCTCCAACGATGATTAATAAAATAAACAATACAACTAACAAAGCAAATCCTCCAGCGAAGCCACAGCCACCACAACTACCACCAAAGCCCATAACAGTTCCTCCTTTTAATAGGAAGGGAAAACCAAGGGGTCACTCATGTGTTTTAACGGATTCCATTTACTTTATGCTTTTACGAATGAATGGAGCAGGTCCTTTTCAAAATAGATTTATCCCGCTATTTGTCGGGGAGTAAGACCTCTATTGGCGAGGGCTGATTTAAAGTTTCACTTTATTCTTTAAGAGCGAATAAATAAAAAACAAAATATCCAAAAATATAGATAGAAATCCGCTTTTATACCTTTCAATAAAAGAATACTAGCATTATATATTATAAGGAATACTTGTCCTTAATTGTAAATGAAAGGGGGGAATTGGTATGAGTTATGGCTATGGTCACCCTCCAAAAAAATGCTGTGAACATCATAATGAAACTTTATCAACGGGTATATTACGTAGACATTCCGCTACGTTATTTCTTACTGTGGATGCTATGAATGTTGATCCCGACGATACTCGTAGAGTAACTGTTGAAATGTTTGATTGGTCATCTGGTTCTCCGGTATTGTTACCATTAATAGACCCTTCAACGCAAACATTGCCACCTAATCGATATGTTACTTTTCGTTCAGCAGCTCTTCCTCCAGCACTTTTTGCTTATGAAGTAAGAATCATTCGTCCGAAAGATAGAGATGTTGTTACGAATGTTTTTGGTCTTAGTGCAATCGTATTTAACCCACAAGAAGGAAATAATGTTTTACAACATGATTTAGCAAAATTAGACCTTAAATAGATCTTATAAAAGTCTATTTATTGGGTATGATTAAACAAAAGAGTAGGATGTAATCCTACTCTTTTTTTAATGTTAACTAGAATTTTAAAAGAAATCCTTCATCATTTTAGTATCTTTAATATTCACTATCACACTTTCTACCTTATCTTTCTTCTCATCTTTGGCAATTGTAATTTGTTCCTTATTATCAACCCAAACAAGAAACTCTTCTTTTTCGTCATCTTTATATGTAACGGTTATAGTAGAATGCACAGATTGTTTCTTTTTTTGATCTAAAGTGATAGTTTTAGGTGTTCCATTTTGAACTGCTGAAACGATAGATTTTATCATTTCTTCATTATCTGTTTGAGATTTGGACGTAGTATGATTTGTTGTTTTCAGTATTTCAATGTCGGTAATATTTGCGGAGTTTAATTGAAAGGTATTTTGTGTATGTTCTTGCTTAACTTGTGAAGCTTTATCTGTAACCGAGGTACTTGTACAACCTATTAAAGTGAAAGATAGAGCGGTTAGAGCGCATATAGATATGATTTTTTTCATATTATCCCTCCTTACGTTCAATTATAACAATTTTCCGTTAATTTAGGAGGTTATTGTAAGTAGAAGATGTTTTAAAGTGGTAAATGATGTTGTTTATTTTCTATTAAAATCAAAATTCACATAACTTTTTTTGAATTTTATGTTTAACATTTCGAAAATAGGTGTACTACATATAATATAACAAATAATTCATTTTAAAGGAGGAAGTTAAAGATGGAAACGAAGTATAGTAAACCTTTTGTATATGAATTTATTACGGAGAAAGAGGTCATGAATGCAGCGAATGATCTAGTGAAGAAAGGAATAGAACAAAAAGATATTTACGTATTAACACATGAGAAAGATAGGACAGATAGAATTGCAGACAATGCAGACGTGAATACAATTGGGATAAAAGAGGAGGGACTTGGGACAAGCATTATTAACGTCTTTCAAAAAACAGGAGATCAGTTAAGAAATAAGATGCAGGAGTTAGGGCTTAATGAGGAAGAAGCGAACTTTTATGAAGAAAAGCTGGATGAAGGGAAAATCTTGTTATTCGTTAAGGATTTAGAAAGAGTCGGTGAATGGTTACAAGAAAGAAGATGCATGTATTCTATTTAAATTTGTATCCTTTAAATCTATAAATCTATTACGAAAAGGAGATGGGAAATATGAGTGAGAGCGGGCTAAAAGAAAAAATTACGGGTAAAGTTGAAAAGAAAAAAGGACAAATAAAAGAAGGAATTGGTGAAGTTACAGAAGATAGAGAGTTGAAAACTGAAGGGAAGTGGGAGAAGACGAAGGGAACGATAAAAGAAAAAGTCGGAAAAGTGAAACAAAAGATAAGCGATGAGTTGGATAATAAAGAATAATACATTTTCATCAAGCTTTGGTTACATACCAAAGCTTGATGAATCCAATATAAAAATAATATAGGAGGTTTAATTGTGGGACTTATTATTACATGTATTGTAGGTGGACTTATTGGTGCGTTAGCTGGAATGATTACAGGGAAAGACTTTCCTTTAGGTATAGTTGGTAATGTAATTGCTGGATTAATCGGATCTTGGGTTGGTAGTGCATTATTTGGTCACTGGGGTCCTGAATGGGGAGGCATCTTTATTCTTCCAGCTTTATTAGGCGCAATCGTCTTTATTTTAATCGTCACATTCTTCTCTAGAATGCTACGGAAAGCGTAAGTATGATAATGAATAGTAATTTTAAGTTTGTTATATATAGCGATAGGGTTAATGAACTGATAAATATACATAAAAAAGCATCCAATTAAAATAATTTGGATGCTTTTTTAATGTAATCTGTATGAAGGTTGCTCGCAATCATCATGTTTATTCAATAAATAATCAGTGAGGATGGCCCCACTGATTGAGATTACACTTTATATTACATATTAAACCATCGTTACTCTTTTACAATTATTTATTCTTACGACCTGCCTTGGTTCTATATGAGATAAGTCCTCGTTATTACCTATATCAACTACAATTGTATTCGTTAGTATATTAATAATGGAACCAACTAACTTTGTAGCATGATCGTGTCGATAAGAAAATTGAACGAAATCTCCCTTTTTAAAGTTTTGCTCTTCCATAGATAGATCCCCCTAAAAATAATGTTTATACATTATACATACACAAATTTATAAGGTTTAAACATTTGGTAGTATTTTTTTTAGTGTTAAGCTGAGAAAGGTGTAGAAAATTTATTTATAATTAAAATAAAAAATATGTTTTAAACTAATTTTTATGGGTAATTACATAGTAGAAGTTTAAGATAAGGGGGCGGAAATGATGAATTTGGCAATAAATATTTTGCAAAATGATTTAGGTTATACGGTACAACTTAATGGTGAGATTGATGCATATACGGCATCAGATTTAAAAAATAAGATTATGCCTATTGCAAATGAAAAAGAGGTTCATATTGTAGTAGATTTTCATAACGTAGATTATATGGATAGTACAGGCTTAGGAGTTTTTATAGCTTTATTAAAAGCAGTTAAGAAAAATGATGGGAAGCTAGAGTTTATTGGTGTATCTAAAAGGCTAAAAAGATTATTTGATATTACAGGGCTAACAGAAATATTAAATTTGAATTCCGATTTTGAAAAAGTAGAAAGAAGGTGACTAGGGATGATGGAGAGATTTGAAAAGATAGAAATGAAAATTCCTGCAAAAGCAGAATATGTGGCTATTATTCGTTTAACAATGGCTGGTGTTGCGAATCGAATGGGCTTTGCTTATGACGATATAGAAGATATGAAAATTGCTATTAGTGAAGCATGTACAAACATTGTACAACATGCATATAAAGAAGACGTTGGAGAAATTACAATTGTCTTTGGTCTATATGAAGATCGATTAGAAATTATGGCTGCGGATAATGGAGTTAGCTTTGATTTCAGTAGCTTAAAAAGTAAAGTCGGTCCGTATGATATTAATAAACCAGTAGAACATTTGCCGGAAAATGGTTTAGGTTTATATTTAATCAATACGTTAATGGATGATATACAAATCATGCATGATGAGGGCATGACAGTTTTAATGACAAAATATATACAAAGAGAGCAGGTGGAGAATGATGGAAATCCAATCTCAACCTACAACTCTTACTAAAGAAGACGTTATTAAGCTAATTGCAGAATTCCAACAAAACCAATGTAATGAAGCGCAGGAAAGGTTAGTTGATCATTATAAAAATCTCGTATATTCCATTGCATATCGCTATTCAAAAGGTGGGCCGATGCATGAAGATATTATACAAGTAGGAATGTTAGGGCTCTTAGGCGCAATAAGAAGGTATGATTATTCGATAGGGAATGCTTTTGAGCCGTTTGCAATACCTACGATAGTAGGCGAAATAAAGAAGTATTTACGTGATAAAACTTGGGGTATTCATGTTCCAAGGCGAATTAAAGATTTAGGCGGGAAAATTAAACTTGCGATAGAGGAGTTAACAGATCACCTGCAGCGTTCACCGAAGATTATAGAGATTGCAGATCATTTAGGACTATCGGAAGAGGAAGTTCTAGAGATTATGGATGCGAAAAATAATTATCGAGTATCTTCCTTAGATGATGTAGTTGAAAATTCATCTGACGGCAGTTCGGTAGCGAGAATTGAATCTGTAGGTGAAGTAGAGCAAGGATATGAACAGACAGAAAGACGTCTCGTTTTAGAGGATATTTTTAACGTATTAAATGATATGGAAAAGAGTGTTATTCATTATATATTTGGAGAAAATTTAAATCAAAAAGATACAAGAGAACGGTTAGGTATTTCGCAAATGCACGTTTCTCGTATTAAAAGACAAGCGATAAGTAAATTGAAGCAAGCTGCATTTTTAGATACATAAAAATTTAAAAGAATTATGTTTAAAACATGAGAAAAGGGGTAGTTATTAAGTATAGGAGGAGATATAAAAATGTCACACGATGTGAAAGAACTAATCGAAGGATTGAATGAAGATTTAGCAGGAGAATACTCAGCAATTATTATGTATAACCATAATGCTGCTACAGTTTCTGGTATATATAGACAAGTATTGAAACCTTTCTTTGAATCTGAAATTAGTGATGAACAAGGACATGCCCTATATTTAGCGGAGAAAATTAAGACGTTAGGTGGTACACCTACTACGATCCCTTTACCAGTGAAACAAGTAGAAGATGTTAGAGAAATGTTAGAATCCGCTAGACAATCAGAATATGAAACAATTAAGCGTTATGAAACGAGAAAAGAACAGGCAGCGAAATTAAATATGACAGAGTTAGTTGTAAAACTAGAAGATATGATTGCAGATGAAACAAATCATATGGAAGAATTAGATCGTCTTTTAAATGATAAAGCAATGGTGTTAAATTAAAAGTAGAAATTTATACAGTGAAAGAACAAATTCCTATTTCTAGGGGTTTGTTCTTTTGTTGTATAAATATGTTTGAGTACGAAATTTTCATTTTGTAACTGAGTATGTAATACTAGAAAAATAGAAAATGATATTAGATTTACATTTTAAATAAGAAAAGGGGAAATAACTTGTGTCCATTTTAATTGTTGATGATAATCCGGTTAACATATTTGTAATTGAGAAAATTTTAAAACAAGCCGGATATCATGATCTTGTATCGCTCAATTCTGCACAAGAGCTCTTCGAATACATACAGTTTGGAAAAGATTCTTCCAGGCATAATGAAATTGACTTAATACTATTAGATATTATGATGCCTGAAATTGATGGACTTGAAGTTTGTAGGCGATTACAAAAAGAGGAGAAGTTTAAAGATATTCCTATTATTTTTGTTACAGCTTTAGAGGATGCAAATAAGTTGGCCGAAGCTCTTGATATGGGGGCAATGGATTATATTACGAAACCTATAAATAAAGTTGAACTATTAGCACGTATGCGTGTAGCGTTACGCTTGAAATCGGAATTAAATTGGCATAAAGAACAAGAAGAAAATCTTCGGAATGAACTAGATTTAGCTACGCAAGTACAAAGAAACTTATTAAGTAGCCCATTAAGAGAAGATTATATAGAAATTGAAGCAAGTTACTTACCTTCATTTAAATTAGCTGGAGATATGTATTATTGGTATAAAATCGATGGAAACCGCTACGGTATTATATTATTAGATGTGATGGGACATGGTATATCTGCTTCATTAGTTTGTATGTTTATTTCGTCTGTATTACGTGAAACGATTAAATCTTTAATCGATCCAGAACTTGTCATTAAAGACTTAAATAAATATATGACTCTTTTACATAATGAGAATGACGATATTCCATATTATTTTACAGCGATATATTTAGTAGTAGATACAGAAAAGAGAACGATTGAATATGTAAATGCAGGACATCCTTCTGGATACGTTTTAGTCGATGAAACAAATGTAGTTGAACTAGATCGCGGGAGTTGTGCCGTAGGATTTTTTGATGAAATAAAAGTTAAAAAGACAGTTATACCTTTTGAGAAGAACGCTCAAATATTATTGTTTACAGATGGTGTTCTTGAAGCAATTGCAAATGATGAATTTGAGTCTGAAGAGAAATTACGTACTTTTACAGAAAGAAAATGGGGAGATTTAGAAGGCGAGATAGAAGGGTTTTACAAGGAAGAACAAAAGAAAGCGCAATCAGATGATATGTGTCTAATTATGATACAAACGAATGCGAAATAAAAAGCGTATGAAATCCAAACAGAGGATTTCATACGCTTTTTATTGTATTTTTTGATAAATTTGTTCACTAGGATTAAATTGGGTATAATGCGGCATTATATTTGAAAAACGAAGAGTTTCTTTATTTCCTAAACATAGAAATCCATTGTGACTTAAGCTTTCATAAAATAGTTGCTGCACTTGATTTTGAAGTTTACTTGTAAAGTAAATTAAAACGTTACGACAAAGTATAATATGAAACTCGTTAAAAGATTGATCGGTTACTAAATTATGCTGTGCAAAAATAATGTTTTGTAACAGTGAAGGATTAAAATAAGCAAAACGATTATCTGTTGAATAATAGTTAGAAAATGCTTGTGTACCGCCAGCTTGTAAATAGTTTTTCGTATAAGTTTGCATTTTATTTAACGGGAGGATGCCTTGTTTTGCTTTTTCTAACACATTTGTATTCATATCTGTTGCGTAAATAACCGACTTTTCACTTAATCCTTCTTCGTGAAGTAAGATGGACATCGATAATACTTCTTCACCAGTTGCGCATCCAGCATGCCAAATTCTAATTTCAGGTTGCTTTTTCAATTCAGGAATAACATGCTCTCTTAGCGCTTTAAAAAAGGCAGGGTTACGGAACATCTCAGTTACATTAATCGAGAAATCATTTAATAACTGTTCTAAAACCCCTTCCTCGTGAATTACTTTTTCAATTAATTTTGAAATGGTTGGGATATTAGAGAGCTGCATTCGATTACAAATCCTTCTATAAATAGATGTGCGAGCATATTGGCGAAAATCAAATCCTGATAGTTTAAATACCGCTTCCAATAGTAATTCAATTTCTAAGTTCGTGCGCTCATCCGTATCTACTGATGGATCAAAATTATAATACTTATTTTCCACTCCAACTAAACCTCACTTATTTTATTAACCATACACTCATTACCGAATAGAGTTGATGTAGGTTTAATGGTTTACTTATATAATCTGAAGCGCCAGCAGATAAACATTTTTCCTTATCATTTGGCATTGCTTTAGCAGTTAATGCGATAATAGGTATTTCATGTAACCCTAAGTTCATTCGGATATTTTCCATCGTTTCATAACCGTCCATATTAGGCATCATAATATCCATTAAAATAAGGTCAATATTTGTATTGCTTTTTAGTATTTCTAAACACTCTATGCCGTTTTGGGCAGTAATAATGTTGGCGTTTTGTTTTTTTAATGCATTTTGTAACGCAAATATATTTCGATGATCATCATCGACAATTAAAATGGTTTTCTCTTGGAAGACGTTATTTGTTTCGGTAGTAACGATAGTTTCTTCAACAACTTCAGCAGGAATAACATCTTCTATCGTTGCTGCGACTTCTAAATTGGAGAACTGTATATCATGTAATCCATTTGGAAGGTTAGGAATATATACCGTGAAAGTACTACCTTCTCCTACATTACTCTCTAACGTAATCCAACCACCTAACAATCTAGCAAACTCTTTACAAATAGATAAACCTAATCCTGTACCACCATACTTTCGAATCGTTGCTCCATCTGCCTGTTGAAAGGCTTCGAAGATAAGTTGATGCTGTTCTTTAGCGATACCAATACCAGTATCTTTTACTGAAATTGTAATCCAATCTTTACTTATAGACTGCATATCATGACTTAAATTGGTTGTTTCTATTGAATCGAAATGTAAAGAAACGGATCCTTTTTCCGTGAATTTAAATGCATTGGATAATAAGTTTTTAATAATTTGCTCAATCCGTTTTGCATCTGTATAAAACAAATCAGGAATCGTATCACTGTCTTCAATAGTAAATTCGACATTTTTTTGTGCAGCTATATGTAAAAAGTTTTGATGCATATTGGCTGCCATGTCACTTATGTTCGTTGCTTCAAAAATGATGTCTAGTTTGCCTGCTTCTACTTTAGATAAATCTAGTATGTCATTAATTAAAGTAAGTAAGTCTTTCCCTGATGAATGAATGACGGTTGCTAATTCAATTTCATCGTCGGATAAATTGTTATCATGATTTTCTCTTAACATTTCAGATAATAGTAAAATACTATTTAACGGTGTGCGTAATTCATGTGACATATTTGCTAGGAACTCAGATTTGTATTTTGAGCTGCGTAACAACTCACTTGCTTTTTCTTCTAATTCTGATTTAGTAATTTGTAAGTCAGCTGTTTTCTGCTCAGCTTCTTCAGTTCTAGACTCTAATTGTTCATTCGTTGTTCGTAATTCTTCTGCTTGCATTTGTAGTTCTTCCGCTTGCGTTTGCAATTCTTCTGATTGAACTTGTAACTCTTCTGTCATTGCTTGTGATTCATGTAAAAGAGTTTGAATTCGCATACGTCCCATAATGCTATGGATTGTTAAACCTAGATTATCAACGGTTTGTTGAATTAAATCTTGATGTAAGTCTGAAATCTCAGTTACACTTACTAACTCCATTACTGCGATCACTTCATCCTCAAATAAGATAGGGATGACTAGTAGGTTTTTAGGGCGTATTTCTAATAATCCAGTAGTAACGTAACGGAATTCTTCAGGTATGTCCCTGAGAATAAAACTTTTCTTTTCTAAAGCAGACTGTCCAATGAAACCTTCACCCATTTTAATAGACTGTTTTCCAACATCAGGACCTTGACCGGCGAAAGAAGCTTTCTTCACATAGTAGACAGTGTCTTCAATTTCTTCACGAACATAAAATGCACCGCAAGAAGTTTGCGTTTTTTGTATAATTCCACTCAGAATTTTTTTACCTAACATCTCAATAGAAGATACACCTTGATACATTAAAATTAATTCTGCAAGCTCAGTTTGTAACCACTCTCTTTTCGATATTTCGTCTAGTAGGTGATTTGTTGTATGAGCAAGATCTTTTATTTCATCATGTGTATTTACATGAATTCTTTCCGTAATTTTTTCTTTGGAAGAAATGGATTTAATAGCTTGAATTACATTTTTAATCGTTTTTGTAATGGAATTCGAAATATAGAGTGAAACGATAATGGAAATACAAGAAAGTAAGAACAATAAACTGTATAACCAAATCTCTAATTTATTATTTTCAATATCTAATTGTGCAGCTCTTTTTTTCGTTAGTTGCTCCTCAGTGCTACGGAAGTTAGTTAGCTGCGACTGTAATGACTGAATTTGAGTCGTGTCGATTGTTTGTACATTATTACTATTATTATTTGTAATGAGTGGGTGAATCTCTTTATTAATCCAACTAGTAATGTTTTCGTTAATCTGTTTTAATTTTTCTTGCTGAGAGGGGTTATCCTCTAATAAAGAAAAAAGATCTTGATAATGTTTTTCGTAATCCTTTTCTGCAGCGTTAAGGGATTGAACGTAATTTGCATCATTAGAAGTGATAAATCCTTTCGCTTTATTTTCAATTGTTAGTAAATCTTTCTCCACTTGATTCGTTAAATTAAGAACTTTAAAATCGTGATCAATAATAAAATTACGAGATTTTTGTAAACTGGAAATCCCATTGTTTAACATAATGAAAGAAATAAGCAAGAACAAAATGATAACTAAATAACCAGCCATAATTTTGTAACGAATACTAAATTTTGCTTTCGATTTCATCAAAAATTCCTACCTTCAAGATTATTAAAAGTTTTCTATTTTAAAGAATAAAAAACGTAATATATATTATATCAGTTTTCATAAGGCCAAACTAGAAATCCCCCTACTGTATTAGGGGGTTCTTTTTTCATAGAGGAAATCATTTTGAAATATAAAAACATATATGAAAGGTAGTAAACGGGGGAATAGAGGATAACAAACATTCTAAGAAGGAAAGAGTGTTCTTAAAGCTTTTTTTGCATCTATTCCTTCAAAAATAAATAATACAAGATCTTTCTTTTTTACAGTAAGGAAAAAGGATACTAGAGTGCTTAAATTTTTGATTGATGTCATTGTTCCATGTTTACTTATAAACAAATTAGCTTGAAATGTTGTCATTAAAGCATAAAAATGATGAATCTGAGTTATTGTAGGTGTTTCATTATAAGAAATAGTAGTAGAGTGAATGGCGTTCATCGTAATATTCCTTTCCATATAGTGAGCATAACAATATAAACATACCCGTTTTAGAAGATGTTAAACGTATAAATAAGAAAAATATAATTAAAGTTTTTTACGTTTAGAAAGAGTTAGGAAGGGTATACATATACTATAAAGAGATTGACTGAAGATGAATTGTAAGATGTCTATGTTTAGTAGATTAGTCTATCAAAATATACTTTTACTTTAAATAAAAAGGAGCCTGGTATACATGAATGAAATGATGATTGATATTACATTTGATTTAATTTACTTGTTAAGTAGTTCACTTGTAGTGCTTTTACTATTCGCATTTTTCGTAAATGGTTATGTTAATAAGAAGGTTAGTGTATACAGAAATGAAGAAAAATAAAGATACATTACATAAAACTTTAGGAGGTTAATAGTTATGAATGTAGATAGAAAAATAGTAGGTGTTTTTAGAACAATTGATGATGCGGCACTCGTTATTAATGAATTAAATGATAAAGGATACCCAGCAGATAACATTTCAGCTATTGCGAAGGATCAAAAGGAAATTGAACACCTGGAAGAAAAATCGGGTGAAAAAGTTAAGAATGAAACTGCACATAAAGCAGATATCTTTTCAGCGACAGGGCTTGTAGCAGGAGGAGTAGCAGGGGGACTAGGTGGTTTATTAACTGGCCTTGGTATACTTGCCATTTCTGGAATGGGTCCAATTGTAGCAGCAGGACCAATCGCAGCAGCTATTGGTGGAGCTGGTATTGGCGGAGGAGCTGGAAGTTTAATAGGAGCATTTATAGGATTAGGAATTCCAGAAGAACATGCTAAAAAGTATGAAGAATATATTTACGATGGAAATATATTAATTTTAGTAGATGCAACATTAGATGATAAGTTAGAAATTTATAAAATATTTGATAAGCATAATGCTTATAACTCTGATTTCTTTAAATAATATTTACTTCACATATCAATTATGCAAAATATAAACATAGTGAATATCGTTTTTTTGATCTTACAACTTTGGCGCGGCCGAGGAGTCGTATGACTATAAGAGAGGAAGGGCTTATAGTAAAAGATCAAGTTCTATCATGTTATTTAAAAGGGAAGAGGTGCCTTTTCGTGATTGTAAAAATATTAAAGGATAGCAGTAATAGCTTCCTTTGTACAGTTCAAAATAAAAATGGAGACCAGTATGTGAAAAAGTGGTTTAGTAAACATGAAAATAATAAAGAATTAGGACGACCAACTTTTAAAGAAGTAGAAAAAGATTGGAAAGAAAATAGAGAATCGTTTATGTATCCCAATATTAAAGCGCTTTATTAAAATGGAACATAATGCGCGTTTTATTATTACAAAACTGTCACATTCCTGTAAGGTAATTCAATAGATTAGATACTTTTTCCATGTCATAATAAAGTTATAAGAAAGCTTATCAAAACTACAACTTATTAGGAGAGTGTCAGTCATGATTGTAACAACAACTTCTGGAATTCAAGGTAAAGAGATTATTGAGTATATTGATATTGTAAATGGTGAAGCTATTATGGGTGCAAACATTGTCCGCGATTTATTCGCTTCTGTTCGTGATGTTGTCGGTGGTCGTGCTGGTTCTTATGAAAGTAAGCTTAAAGAAGCTCGTGATATCGCAATGGGCGAAATGAAAGAACTTGCAAAACAAAAAGGTGCGAACGCTATCGTTGGTATTGACGTAGATTACGAGGTTGTTCGTGATGGAATGTTAATGGTAGCTGTCAGTGGTACAGCTGTACGTATATAAGTAAATAAAAAACAGGCTCACCCCTTGAAGTTCATGCTTTGAGGGGGTTTTTTGTTTTTAAGTTGTAAAAGTAAAAAGAATGGGATTGTATTTCTTAGAAAAATAGAAGTGCCAGTAGCATAAATGGTATTTCGTACAAAAGAGCGAACTCGTTCAAATTATAGAACAGTTTTAAGGGCTAAATGAAAAAGAAACAGTAATGCTACATATATGTAACGTAAGTGCGAATTTTATAATAAAATTGTTATTTGAGATAATGGAAGAATTAGTGGTATAAATAACTTTATAGATAATAATCAAAATAGAGAAGACAGAGTGTTCATAGATGGAATGGTTAAGGGGATTTTCCAATCTGTAATAAAAAACGGAGGTACCGAGAACGTTTTACAGATGTCTGTTACATAAAATTTATAATGGATTGGGGGCAATTTATATTATGTTTTGGTTAGGAGGCTTTTTAGGATACATTGTAGGTTCTATTACTACATGTGCGATACTTTACTTTGGGTATAGAGCCGAGAAAAACAAAAAAGCGAATATGCGAAAGAAAGAGGGGAGAAAAATCAATAAAAAAGGCGTATAGGATGTGGAAGAAAAATTGATAACATTGATGCAAAAATAAAGGACAGTTACATATTTTATATGATTACTATGTACTGTCCCCCTTATTCCTTTTGGATTAACAAAAATTGTTTACTGTCTTGCTATAAATTTCATAGGCAAAAAAACCAAATAAATAGCCTATTCCGGATCCTAAACTAATGGAAAGCAGTGAGAAATCTGGGAAAAACATGCCGAAAATCAAACCGATTATACAGCCAAAAAGCATTCCTATAGGTATGAAACTATCTAATAACAGTTGAGCCTCTTTTGATTTTTTCTTACCCAATTTGCCATGCTTATATTTATGTTCCAGTCTTTTTATTACAAATACTACAATCCCCCCGACTAGTATAACAGGCCAAATTTCCGAAATTAGCCACATGTTAGAAGCTCCTTTCACCTTTCAATATAATTGTACCAAAAAATTACAATTATAGACTGCTAAACGTACTATCTAGTCTATTTAAAAGGTAAATGCAAAAGACTTCTTCTTTTGCATTTAATAACTCGCCAAAAACACTTTCCGATACGATAAACTTAACTAAATCTATACAATTCAATCAAATTTACACAAGTTAGTGCTTCAAAGTGTTCTCGCAGCCCCAAAGGGACGAGGGGTATAACACTCCACACGAGGCA